>JADBJO010015908.1:17500-37500 GCA_016801955.1 Conus betulinus | reverse complement strand
GTGATGGTGATGGTGGTGGTGGTGGTAATGATGATGATGATGATGACAGTAACTATAATTATAGGAGAATAAGGAGGAGTAGGAGGGGGAGACAGAGCAGTATCATCATCATCATCATCATCATCATCATTATGATAATGATAATAATAATATAATGAAAACTGCAAAAGAACGTTAGCATAAAATCTTTTTTAAAAGATCCATGATTATTATGATGATACTGATTATGACAATGACAATAATACTAATGATAAAATGAAGTAGAAAACAATAGCAATAACTATAAAGACATAGCAAATGGGAAAGATCGCTACATGAAATCTAAGAAATATGCAAAGGCGTAGAAATATGCATAACAATTCAGAAAACAGACGTGGGATGGATTCACAATAAGTACAAATATTGAAACAAATGATGCTAATAATAATGCTTATGGTAAAAAATATTACAATAATGATAATAATAACAGTAATAATGATGATAACAACAATAATAGAAGAAGTAGAAGAAGAGTACTTTTAACAACAATAATTTTACTACGTTACTACTACTACTGTTACTACTTCCACTGCTGCTACTACTAGTGCTACTACTAATGCTATCACTAATGATGAAACATAATGTGACAAAGGTGATAGTAGAAGCAGTAGCAGTAGTAGTAGCTGTAGCAGCAGCAGCTATAGTAGTTGTAATAGTAGTAGCAGTAGCAATAGCAGAAGTAGAAGTAGCAGTGGTAGTAGTAGTAGGACCGTTCATGCAGTCAGGAGACTCGCCTTCCTGTTGTCTTGCACCACTGTGAGTTGTCTGCCCACCTCAGCTTGATACCATCTGTCCACGGTTGGACAACACAAAACCTCGCCAAGCCACAAAGGTAGACAACACGACGACTGACGACGGAATCACTGCCGGTCGACTGGACTGCTACCCAACGATTGGCGCCGAACAGAATCATCGTTTCTACTACCAGGGGACAACCAGTTGCAGAGAAGACAAGACCAAGAATATGTTTTCAAGAAAATCCCCTAGGAAGTAACGACAGCCAAGTTTCTCCATTGTGAACACAATAGCAGCTCTCATGGACGACTTTTGATTTAAATTAGTTGCAAAGTGAGGCGACTGCAGGCGGAAAAATCTAAACAAATCTTTTTTTTTAAAAAGTGTAGGTAATAACTCTGCCAAGCAACATAGAAAAAAAGAATCACAAGACATAACACGATGCGTTTTGACCTCTTAGGTCTTCTTCTGGCAAGTTAAACAAACCCAGGACAAATTACACAACACTCAGGACAACTGAGCAATCACATATCTTGTCACTTATCTTCATTTTGGTTGTCTTGAGTGTTGTTCATCTTTCCTGAAGAAGACTTAAGAGGTCGAAACACAGTGTGTTTGGTCTTGTGATTCGTTTTTCCATGTTGTTTGGCGGAGGTATTACAAACATTTTTTTAAAGATTTTTGTAAATTTAAGATTCAAGAGTAAAAGAAGTGTGTAAAAAGTAATAGACTTGAAACAGTCTTCAACTGTTACTACAACGAATCAAACCTTTGTTCCTCGACAGTCCAGAAGGTTGACTGAAGTGAAGGACATGAACTGGTTCTAGAATCAGATCCAGACAGAGGCAAGATCCCAAGTTTGAAGTCTGTGCTACTAGAGAATGACTTGCAAATCAGTCTTCATAAAATATGACTGTTTAAATGGTCCCACATTGGTAAGGTATCCTTTTAAGTATAGCAATATTTATAGATCTCTCTCTCTCTCTCTCTCTCTCTCTCTCTCTCTCTCTCTCTCTCTCTCTCTCTACGTAACTGTAATCCTGATTACTTAGGGTCTGCGACATTAAAAAAAATCGAGAAACAATCCAGCAGAGAGAGAGAGAGAGAGAGAGAGAGAGAGAGAGAGAGAGAGAGAGAGAGAGAGAGAGAGAGAGAGAGAGAGAGAATACAAATATTTTAATGAGGATGAATTGATAAGCTGAAATCTTCTTTACACTATCAGAGAGAGAGAGAGAGAGAGAGAGAGAGAGAGAGAGAGAGAGAGAGAGAGAGAGAGAGATTGTTAGAAAGTAAAAGACAAATTTACCTTTTGATGGGATCAAACCAGGGATCATTGCACGTAACCTGTCATACTGCATGCGCTCTGCAGGTTGGTCTGCAGGTTGATCTGCAAAATTATTTGCAAAGATACTTCACTTAGCATTGTCATTAATGAGTGTGGTTATGGGGACGTGGAGATGGCGAAAGACACACTCCAATATCAGCTGGCGACCTCTCATTCCCATGTAAACCATTCGTTCACCACCATCACATATCTGCTGACCATCTCTTATTCCCATATATGCTCCCTTCGTCACTGATGTCACTCATCAGCTAGCCAGAAGGAAACGCTTCGTAAAGTGCCCAGAAAAGTAGATTTTTTTAGAATGTTTGGTGGTCACTCTTGTCAACTGGCACAGGAACTATGACGAAGATGAAGTAAATTTGCATGGGGCAAGTGAGGAGGGCGTTGGGTAGTATCAAAGAGAACAGACTGCAGGCAGCGTAATGGGGAAAGGGGGTGGGAGGCGGGGTTGAGAGGGGTCAGAGGCAGAGACGGAAGTTGACTTAGATTGGTAATCTTGATTTCTGTTTGTAAGACAACAAAAAGGGAAAGGGAGAGGGGGGAGGGAGGGAGGAAAAAGGGGTTGTAGAGGATGGTGTGCCTGGCAATTGTCACGTCACAATGATACAACTCATCAATTTCACATCACATATTTTGCCCACCGGAAGTCACTTCTCCATCTTTTTCAACAACTCATATGCATGCACATTCTTTTAAAATTTGTTATGCTTTCTAGCTCTTGAGGCTGAAAATTTCAGAAGTTCATTTCCGAGAACATCACCTTGAAACTGAATGGCATGTGTTGTTTTGGTCACCATTTTCATGATTTATTGCACGGCTTATTAAAGTCTTTCGCGCAAAAGAGCTGCCAAGGGGAGTTAAATCTGCACAACCAACTTACAGAATTCTCAATAATTCAGAAAGTGGTCAGCTTTGAGTCTAATTTTGTTTTTAAGCAATAGCAACAGCATTTCCTTCCGGACTAAGCTGACTGTTTCAATATATTCCACCTCATCACACAACATGATCAAGTCAAGTCAAGTCAAGTAAACTTTATTATCTCAATTTGATAAATCAATTTGTGGTCACACATATCACAGCAAATAAACAATAATTTAGCCACATTACCCATTTTCTCACATATGACATACATTTCATATAGAGGAATTTGGATTTCAATTAAACATCTTCTCGGTTCATGAAATCAATGGACAGGGGAATAAAACTTTGTTTAAATCTGACACTTCTGCATTTAACCGATCGATATCTTCGTCCTGACTGAAGAAGGTCATACTGATTTGCAAGAATGTGGGTCTGGTCACACGTAATCTTCTTCGCTTTACAAACAACACGGCACCTGTATAGCCCACTCAGACTTTTTTTGTCTCTCACCAACGATTTTTCCTCCCACGTTCACCACTTTCTCAAGCACATTTCTGCTCTTCACAGTCAACCCACCATACCAACACATAAATGAGAAAGTTAGAACAGATTCCAAGAAGCATGAATAAAATGTCGAAGAATGTCAGTATTCACATGAAATGATCGCAGCTTGCGAAGACAATATAATCTGGTTTGACATTTTTTTGTGGGCATACTCAACATGGGATTTAAAATTCAGCTTATTATCTATAAAAGTTCCTAAATATTTGTATGATTCAACACGTTCTACTTCAGCACCTTTGATAAAAAGTGGTGGTACAGCTTTTGGATTCTTTCTAAAATCAATCAACATTTCTTTCGTTTTTGTTACATTCAGATCAAGATAGTTATGATCGCACCAGTCAACAAATCTTTGAACCACCTTGAAGTAAACAGAATCAGAGTTGGAAAGATCCACAAGTGCTGAGTCATCTGAATATTTAATGTACAAAGTTGAATCACTTCCTGAACAATCATTTGTGTACAGAGTAAAAAGCACTGGTGATAAAACAGTACCCTGGGGTGCGCCAGTTGAAATGACTCTGGAAGACGAAACAACACTTTGATATCGAACAGACTGTGTCCTCTGTGTAAGAAAATCAATTATCCAAAGAATGAGCTTGTTACCCACATTTATGTTAATGAGTTTCTTTGCCATCAGATGTGGTTGTATGGTGTTGAATGCTGATGAGAAAATCAATAAAGAGAATGCGTACAAAGGAGGCAGGTTTTTCGGGTGTGAAAAAGCATGATGGAGAAGTGTGAGTGTGGCATCATCTGTTGATCTGTTCTGTTGGTATGCGAACTGAAACGGGTCTTGGTACTATGTAGTATCTTTTAAAACATAACCGAGGACAATTCTTTCAATACATTTCATTGTAACAGATGTGAGGGCAACTGGTCGGTAATCATTTAAACAGCTTGGGTTGCGTTTTTTGGGAACAGGACATACAGTGGCATTTTTCCATAAAACAGGAATTATACATTCTCTAAGTGACCAGGTAAACAAACGATTGTAAACATAGGAGAGCTGAGAAGTACACACCTTCAACAATTTTCCACAGATATTATCAGGGCCCATGATACATTAGCATGATACATGAAACATGATACCTTTTGTAATTCTGCATCATACAGTATCAGTCCCTTATTCCCATATACAATACCTCATTCACCACCACCACCTACCTGTCTCTTCTTGCTATCTATCTGTCTATATGTATATTCAAATAAATATATATTTGTATTGCTTCATTCACCCCAGTCTCACCAGGCCACCTCTCATTCTCTTACAGACCACTTCATTCATGGTCATCATACACCCCTTTCATTTTTTATGAACCAACTGTCTCTTATTACCATATATGCTACCTTACTCACTGCCATCGTTCATTAGCTGACCATCTCTCATTTTCGTGATTATCTCCTTCACCACCATCAGCTAACTGTCACTTATTCCCACCTGTACTACTTCATTCACAACAATCATTCATCGACTACCCGTCTCTAAATCCCCTTAGACATCACCTCGTTGACAACAATCATTTATTAGCGGCCCATCTCTTATTCCCTCATATATTAACTTATTCACCGCAATCAGTCCTGTCTTATTACCATATATACTGCTTCACTTACCACCATTTGTTCTTTCATTTTTATTTCTTTTTACCCTTGACAGAGTGTGCACATATCAAGTGTATCCTCTGCTATCCACAGTTTGGTGGCTTTATCTTTTTTTTAGTCTTTGAGTCTGAGAGATTGCTTTCTGATAATACCTCACTGTGGCACCTTCCACCCCTCCCCATACGCCTCCCCCAACAACACATTTAGAACAATCATCCACTAAAAAAGAAATGATAATAAACAAACAAGGAGGGATAATGAACCAGTAGTAAGTAACCTGCGAGTCAGACAGACAGACAGAAAACAGATGAACAAAGTTGAACATCTCACCTCCATCCAGCGGAAAAGCAGCAAGGGGAAACAGAAGCATACAGATGGTCAACAAGACTCCCAGTTTAGACATCATGAACTGCTACCGATCCTGAAACGGCAAGAAAAAAAAAAGAATATTTAAATAAAGCAGTAAGTCCCTGCCAAACTACTTTTTATTTGTCTATATAGCAGTTCCTGTTTCAATGGCAGATGTTATACAATATCAGCATGAGCTAAAGGACCACTGGTTCCATCTTGTCAGTTTGCTTATTACTGACAAGTACAAAATTAGTATACGTGTTTGGTAAAGTAAGGCAACGTGGCGTGACCTCCTGAACAGGAGAACACACAAGGTGAGCCTTGGCTGATATTACATGATCGCGATGGATGACGTTCATCAAAGGTTATAGATGGTTTTGAACACACACACACACACACACACACACACACAATATATATATATATATATATATATATATATATATATATATATATATATATATATATATATATATGATTAACTAGTAAGTTCCAAGAATTAGTACCGAGCACCATTCCAGCAACTTACAGAGCAGCTTGGTGTTGCAATGACTGCAAGAAATATTCAATTATAAACCAAGCTTGCTCTTATGTCTTAGATTGAAGAAATAGGGGGAGATAAGCATTCATATCTGCAGTGGTAGATAATTCTGCCTAACTAACAGGATGTGCTTGAGTGGGTGAATGGGGAATAATAAATGCTTCTCAAAATGAGCCTTCAGCAAGCTGATAGTCTCCAAGGGGGAGACAATCTCCAATGGGGAGGAGACTCACTAACATATAACTCTTGGTCAGATACCGGTATTTTGGAACCTGAGAGTGACCGCGGAAAGTGGTAACTTGACTTCTCTGCCTTTTCAGTTTTAAGAAGAATGCTATCCCAGAAAAAGGCTGGTGTACAATACCGTAGTATGTTTGTTGAGTTTTCAAAAAGTCAACCAAAGGTGCCACCTAAGAAGCAAAACAAAATCATGAATGAACAAAACAAGCTACATTTTTGTTGTGAAAAGAAGAAAATATAAAAAGATAACCTCTTAAGACACAAGTGCTGAGTGCTTATTTCCCCTATTTCTATTTTTAGACATAAAAGCAAACTTTGTTTATAATTGAATATTTCTTGCAGTCATTGCAACACCAAGCTGCTCTGTAAGTTGCTGGAATGGTGCTCGGTACTTATTCTTGAAATTTACTAGTTTATTGTAATTTAGTCCCTTGTGGATTCATTCCAAGAACTGGCCCTCAGCACTTGTGTCTTAAGAGGTTATCTTTTTATATTTTCTACTTTTTCTACAAAAGTAATTGGTAATGAACAAAAAAGGGTATTTGGTGACATTTATTGAACAGAATCTCCTACTGCTTTTATTATGCACTCAGCGTCTACAAAAGTACTTTTTGTCATCACAAAGAAGAAGACTGATGATTAAAACAAGAAATAAAACAACAACAACAACAACAAAAAATACAGAAAAAAAAATTTGCAACTGTTCACATCATGAATGATTTTTAGTACTGCTACTACTACCACCATTACAACTACTACATATTTTTCAACTTTTGATTGTTTCCGATTTGTTACATACTGCTCTATCAATCATGTACAAAAGAAAGGGATAATGAATTGAAAGGGTACGTTCGGTGACATTTATTGAAAAATAGTTCCTTCTGCTTTTATTATGCACTCCATGTGTAGGAAACTACTTTTTTACCACCACACAGAAACCAACGTACAATCAAAACAGTAAATGAAATGAACAAAAATAACCACACACACACACACACACACACACACACACACACACACACACACACGTTTACTAAGTATTAGAACTGTTCGTAACAACGGCAATAATCCCTCTTTTAATAGCATATGTATTTGTACAACCACAAACAACTACTACTATTACATTTTCCTCCTCCTCTTCCTTCTTCTTCTTTGCCTTCTTCTTCTTCTGCTACGACTAATTGAATCAACGCGAAGCAAATCATCATCTTTATTCGAAGCCCATATTCAGAGAGTACTGGGCGCCGCAACCTGTCCAGGGGCTGTACGTGTGTGTACCAGGTTTTTTGCATGCTTTTTGTGTGTTCCTAGATTTTACCTCAGTGAATTGTTTTCAATGGACAAAGCCTGGATATTGTTTATACCTTTTTAGTTTTGTGATTGCAGTTGTTTGATGATGAAGCCCCAATACAGGGCGAAAAATTACGAAACGTAAATGTTACAATGCAGCCCAGTTCAGACTTACGATTTCTTTTAAGTTTATGCTGACTATTGTGAGCATTGTCGGCTTATATATATATATATATATATATATATATATATATATATATATATATATATATATATATATGTGTGTGTGTGTGTGTGTGTGTGTGTGTGTGTGTGTACAGTTTGTTACACGCACACGCATACACACACACGCGCGCGCGCGCGCGCACGCGCGCACACACACACACACACACACACACACACACACACATTGTGTATCCTTTGTTTTCCGATTTATAAATACTGCCGTCAATGCTCTTTTGTTCAATGGTTCCTTTCGGTGTGAGTGGTAAACGCTACAGAGCGAAAGTGACAGCACACCAAACATTAGAGCATAAATAAACTCAGATGCCTGTATCGATCTCGAAAAAAAAAACTAAAACAGCAAGTGAATGTCCATCGGTAATGAAACACACAGACAATGCATGATGTGCGAGACTTTGATGAAAAAAGAAAAAAAGTGTGTGTGTGTGTGTGTGTGGGGGGGGGGGGGGGGGGGGGGGGATGGAGGCCCCACAAAAAAGGACCATCTTTACACAAAAAAAAAAAAAAAAAAAGAAAAGGAAAAGAAAAAAAAAAAGACGAAAAACTGTAAAGATGGGGGTGGGTGGAGGGTTATTGGTGGTGATTTTTTTAAAGCACAAATCCAACAGTATTAAATCAGTCGGTGGTGATTTTTTTTTTTTTGTTTTTGTTTTTTGTTTTTTTTTGAGCACAAATCTAACAGTACCGAATCAGCTGGTGGTGACTCTCATATCGCCTGTTCCGAAGTCAAAGAAATTAGTTCAGTGGGGCATTTAACCTCTCTTGAATTTTAAGGTTCAGTCAAAAGCCTGCTTCTTGTCGCTGAAACCTCTCTAGTCTCCTGATACACAGTGTTGTGTACAGTCACACACCTCTGAACTGGTAGTCCAGCATGGGTTGGACCTGCCTAATCTTAAAACGTAGATGCAATAACTCCGCCAAGCAACATAGACAAACGAATCACAAGACAAAACATGACACGTTTCGACCTCTTAGGCATTCTTCAGGCAAGATAGACAACACTCAGAAACACGAAAATCAAGAACGAGCAATCACTGATTTTTTTTTTAAATAATGATTTATTTAAACAATTGGAGCTTACAGGTGCGCAAAAAGAGGACAGTGCGCAAAATCGATACATCACATCAGCAACCTCTCTGCAAGTTCAGCCCCAAAACATTTGTTAAAACGAAACAAAACGGAGGAAAGAGAGAATAGAAAAGAGAGAACAAAAATCTGACGAAAACATCAAAGGAAAAAAAAACATAACTAAAATACAGCTTTTGACTAAGGTTGTTTTTTTTCAGATGTACATGCATGTTTTTTCCCCTTCTTTTTGAACTGTTATACTATTAAATTTGGAGGGGTGACTGAAAATAACAAACAACAACACAACAAAAAATGATTACAACTTTCCATCTTTTCCTTAGTCTTTCCATCATATCTAAATAATCTTCAATATGAGGCATAAACCAGTCAACGGAATTTAACAACACAAAGCCATAGTTTGTAAGTTTGGGAGAGAACAACAATAGCAAAAACAACAGCAACAGCAGCAAACAGTAAACAACAGTCCGTTTATGTGATGGACATTTGATCTATATGGATACCAATTACCGTTAAACTCTACTAAGTTATAGTTAATTTTAGTGATATGTTCTTCAATCTTGTATGTAATACTGAGTTGTCGTAGGAAAGAAAATACATGAGGAACATGTTTTTCTATTTTAGATTGATAGATATACAACTTTGCAAACATAATTATAAACTCTAAGACAGTATCTATTTTTAACTTTTCATCTACACCAAAAATTGCCGGTTTACATGAAATTATTATATCATGAGTGTGTTCACATTTTTCTTGCAATACACGCTCGACAGATTTCTAGAAAACTTGTATATATTTGCAGCCTCATAAGAAATGTTGAATGGCATCTTGTTTTTCATTACAAAATGATCACTGAACCGTATCGGTTACACCCATTGCATTCAAAACAATATTAGTTGCAATGATTTGATGGATAAGTCTTATTTGTAGCTACTTAAGTTTCACATCTCTGATTTTACTGATTAAAAAAAAAAAACTTTTTCTCCAGGAAATATTCAAATTCATTTTTGCTGACCACTTTGAACAGCACTTAGGTTTATTATTGTCAAGTGTGTAATACTCATAGTATCCTTTCGCACCTTTATTTGTATTAGTTATGATTTTTAATGCGTTAGGCATACCTTGAGTGAAATTAATATACACATTTATCTGAATTCGACATTTTTAATGTATGATTTTTTTCAAGAAATCCAGCCATTGTACGTAATAAAATTAACTGGTAAATGTGTTGTGGCTATAAATTCCTCATACTTGAAAAATTCACCATTATCTTTCAGAAGATGCCTGATGGAATCTATCTCTTTATCTATTATCCTATTTTGCTTAATAACAGCGTTCCCTACTGTTATATTTTCATTATAAAAAATCGTTCATCAAAGTAGCTCACAAAGACGTTGTGGCATAATACTGAGGCAAAAAGTTCTATATGCTCAAAAAGTATGATTCTAAAAAGATGTTAATATATGTATGATTTAAAGCGTATGTTGTTCCATAACATTCCAAGTTTCTAAGAAAAGGGTACATTTCTAGTGCAATATTTATCCATTTATGGTTTGTTGTTTTATATTTTCTGAGCCATGAAAGTTTTAGGGCATATATATACTTTCTAATATCAGGTATGTTTAGACCACCATGTTGCACACTATTTATTGTCGTTTTTTCTACTACTATTTTGTCACATTTCCATTCCAAACAAATCGAAAGCATAGTTTTTGAAGTTTTTTGTATTAAGTTGTCAGGTGGATCTGGTAATAAGATCCAAAGATGTATAAATTTTGATAAAATTTGAGATTTTAAGATAGCCACTCTCGCAATTGGAGTGATGGTTCGTTGTGTCCAGATATTAAATAATACCTTCGCTTCTGCAAATTTTTCTTCATAATTTATGGTTTCACAATTGTTTAAATCCTGAGTAAACCAAATTACCAAGATTTTGAACTTAGGGGGATTCCATATCATTTTCATATGGGGGCAGTATACCATTTTTTTTTCTTACTTCCAAGCCAAATTGCCTGTGTTTTGTCATAGTTCATAAACAGACCAGACACCTACCGAATTTGCCAAGGATGAATATGGATCGATTAAACGATTCTTCATCACCCTAATTAATTAATTGTGTATCATCTGCAAACTGCAAAATTTATGTTCAATACTATTTATCTTAATTCCTTTTATAGATTTGTCTTCTCTAATCATGATAGCTGAAATTTCTGCGCAAAAGGATGAACAAATATGGAGAAATAGGATCTCCCTGCCTGCAGCCTCTTTCAATTTTGAACCCATGTGCAATCTGACCATTTACAATTACAGTTGGTTTGATGTCTTTGTAAAACGTTTTAACCCAGTGACAAACACCTTCTCCAAATCCATATGCTTTTAAAACTTAAACATAAAACTCCAATCCAAGGAATCAAAGGCTTTTTCAAAATCAATACCGAGAAGTAAGCTAGGAAGATTTTATTTTTATTTTCAGATAGTTTATCATATTATATAACAATCTAAAATTGTCTCCTATGTATCTGTTAGGCATGAATGTAGTCTGATTTCGTTTGTAAGTGTTGGTAAGACGTTCTTAATTCTGTTGGAAATACATGAACATCCTATTTTGTATATCACACTGAGAAGAGATATCGGTCGCCAGTTTTTGATAAATTCCTTAGGTTTGTCGCCTTTGGGTTTACAAATAATTAGACTTTCTTTCTGTGTTGATGAGAGTTCCCAATATTTAAATGCTTCGTTAAGTGACCTCACAACAAATGGACCTATCTGTTTCCAAAAGAATTTAAAGAATTCTACAGTGAATCCATTATTGCCTGGACTTTTGGCATTTTTTCATGAATTTTAAAGCTCAACTTGCTTCCCCAATGGTTATTGCACCGTCAAGCATCGCTTTTTGTTCTTGTGATAGTTTTGGAATTGCACTGACTTAACTTTCTACTGCACAGTTTTCTACATTCCTTCTCTTATACAGGTTTTCATAAAATGTCTTCACTTCATTTAGCATTTCGTTTGGATCGTCTCTAACCTTATCTACGAGTTTTGTCATTTGTTTGCTAATATGATTCCTTTTCTCAAGCCTACAGAAATATTTTGAATTTTTTTCACCATCAGCAACCCATCTAGCTTTTGATCGTAACAGTACACCTTCAAGCTTGGTAACTCTAATTGCTCTAAGCTCTATTTTTCTCTGGTAACTTTTTCATTTCTAGTTCTGCTTTATTATCCATCTTCTTCAGAGTTTGAATTTCTTTCATTTGTTTATTATCAGTTTCTGCATTTATCCTCTTTTTCATTGTGGCATGCGAAATAGTTTTACCTCTTATTTTCATAAGTAAGACGTCTAAAAACAGTTTGTCTGGAATTTTCAGTTGAATCTAAGATGTATCAATTTCACTTGTTGTTTCACAAAAGAATACATCTGCTGAGTATTCTTTTGTCACATTCATAATTTCTTTATAATTTCATGCGCACATTCTTTGTCCTTAAGCAAGGAAATGTTGAATTTCCAAAAAAGTATGATTCTTTCATTTTCACAGAATTTCAAATGCAGTGTAACTATTGAGTGGTCAGAATGGTATCCTGTGACGATATCAACATTATGAAAATACCAGTATAAATAATCTGATATTAAGAAAAAATCAAGTCGGGTTTGCTTCAGTGGGGTAGGTTTTCGCCAAGTGTAACGTCCACATTCTGGGTGCTTTCTTTCTCGCCAGAAGTTTGTCAATCCTAGTTCTGTCATATTTGCTAGCATTTTTCTGGCTCTTGGATTGTTATCAAGCACATAGTTATCACAATCTTTAGCTGGGTAAATGCGATATTCCAATCGCCAACTGCAATTACGTTATTAATTTTGTAACTTTTTATGATTTCCTTAAGTGTATTATAAAATGTTGGATCATCCTTGTTAGGCCCATAAACATTCAGCAAAAGGAAATTTTTCTCAAAGCAGTAAACAGTACCAGTATAAAATTTTCATTTTTATCAGGATGAACTTTAGTTACCTTAAATCCGTTCGAAGTTATTTGAAAAGAGAACAACAACTCCTCTTCAGTTTGATTTATAAGAAGCAAACACACATCTATACCCCCCATTCTGAGTTTACATATTTTTTCTAGTTTGTTACTAAAATGAGTGACTTGCAAACAATATATGGAAAAGTTTTTCTGCTTCAGGTAATGGAAGACATTCCTTCTTTTTTTATATCACCCAATGCCTGACAATTTAGAGAAGCAATAGTTAAAGACTCCATTGTTTGACATTGATTAAATCATAATTATGTAGAATGCATAACACAAAAAATACAATCGTGGAACCAGATGTGAACATAGTACACAGTACTGTGGAAAATAGCATTGAACAAATAAGGTATGCCACACAACAAACTTTTGACACATGATATTCTTTTGACATGAAGTGGAACATCCAAAGGGAAGATGATGACCCTCTATACATTTGTGATCTCACCCTCGTATAGAACGAAAAAGACTAATAAATACACACTAGAAAAGAGGAAAAGAAAAAGAAGGAAGAAAATATGAAACCAGGTAAAAAAAAAAAAAAAAAAAAGAAGACCAGATTCCCTCTGACGATCTATGGCGAGCGAGGGAAAAGTGAGCATAATTTTCAAGCACGACTCATTACGGAGCAAAGAATATGACCGTCAACTAGACTACTGGCAAAAAGTTAAGGGCCATTGCCAACGCTGTCTCCCAGACCAAAACACCACAGCCAATGTTAAGAAGAACGGACACAAAATCTTCCAAATGTATTCAAGAACAAATTCATTGGACCATTGCAGGAAATCAACAAATCAAACGTGGACAGCGGGCTGTAATGTCCAATAACCCTTCCTCAGGATCGTCACAAAAGCCACAACTGAAAACTGCACCATTCAGTACCGAGTGTAGCCACCGTTGCCGCCAGGCAAGCGGCACAACGTCGACGCATGGAGTCCACCAGGGTCCAAAGAGTGTCCCGCGGTATGGCCTGCACTCCTGCTGCAGAAAGAGAGTGAGCTGGGCCACATCAACAGGCTGGGGGTGGTTGTGGGGCTACCGGCCATCCAAGGACATCCCAGAGGTGCTCAATTGGAGCCAGATCGGGTGAGCGAGATGGCCACTGCTTCCGGATGATCCCCTCTTGATGCAGATGATCGTCCATGACACGGGCTCGGTGTCGACGGGCGTTGTCGTCTTGGAAAACAGCAGTGTTACCCATGGCCTGAAGGGCGGGCTGGATCAGGGGTCTCACAATCTCGTCACGGTACCGCACCCCTGTCAGCATGCCTTGAATGACGTACAGGGGAGTTCTGTCTTGACGACTGAAGCCACCCCAGACCATCACAGAACCCCCTCCATAACGATCCACCTCACGAACTGTGGCGTCATCAAAACGTTCTCCTGGCCTTCGCCACACTCGGGTTCTGCCGTCATTGAATGCCAAGGTGGAGCGGGACTCATCTGTGAACAGCACCCGAGACCATTGCTGCCCTCGTCCAGCGAACGTGATGACGACACCAGTCCGCCCGTGCTCTGCAGTGAGCTGGAGTAAGTGGTACTGGGACTGCTGGTCTCTGGGATGACAGCCCGAACTCGTGCAAACGGTTACAAACTGTCCTTCTACTGACATTGACATTTGCAGCCTGCAGGAGCTCACGCCTTAAGGTGGATGAGGTGACAGTCCGATTGCGCAGGGCAGACAGCAGGAGGAATTGGTCAGCATGTCCGTCGGTACACCGAGGACGGCCTGATCGTGGCCGATCATGCACGCTGCCAGTGGCCTGAAACCTCTCTACAAGACGTTGGACAGTGGAATGGGACACGTTCAGACGCCTAGCCACCCCGTGGCCAGAAATCCCTTCGTCAATCAACGCTAGGGCACGTCCACGATCGGCAGGGTCCAGTCTTTGCCTTTGTGCCATGCTTTTGGGGCTGGCGTAGACGACCGTTCCGTTTACAGATTTGTGGCCAACGGCGTCTGATCTGTGTTCATGAACGAGGTGCCATGCACGTGCATCATGATTGACCATGAGCATTTCACCCTTTTTTCAAACTCATATGCTCCCACAGGTACCCGTTTTACCGGTTTTACGTGGTTTCCGCACTGTGCTCCACCTTGTACTGCAGTGGGTTTTTAGGTGTTGTGATCTGTTAAGGAACATCTTTTCAATATGTCTAACCAAGTTTGGGTCATTGTGACTTCGTTTCAAGCCTATTATTTACACACTCAGACACTAATGTCAAAATGACAGGTGGCCCTTAACTTTTGCCAGTAGTATATTTTGAATTCATTCACACGTCACTAGAATTTCATAAAGAATGAAAGAGGTAAGAAGTTGAGAGGGCTTTGTTTTATCTGTGCTTTCATTTTAGAATTTGACATCAGTTTGACATCTGTTTGTTGGTGCGCGTGCACGCAGGCGTGCACGCGCGCGCGAGCGCGCACACACGTGGAGGCGGCTGTGCGCACACGCACGCGCGCACGCGAATGTACGCGCACGCGCGCGCGCCCAGTCTGCACGCCCCGCGCCCGCGCACAAGTGTTTCGAATGAAATTTAGCCAGACTGCGTCCGAATTATTATTTCATTGCCCGGAGTTGCTCTATGAACAGTGCTCACAAGGATCAATACGTGCAATGAACACAACGTACACATATTCAGCCCGCACCACGCATCCATCTCTGCGGGTTTTTTTTAACTGACTCCCTCTCCCAGCCCTCAACCCCCCCCCCCCCCCCCACACACACACACACACCCCGCTCCATGACAGCACCCCTGCGCACAGCTATGAAAATGCAAATTTAGTGAAGACATTTTCTACCTCAAGTATACCTTAATCCCCCATCAAACTAGCCCCATTCTACAGTGTTTAAAATCAAACATCCAAAGACAGTACAAAATCAAGTCTGGCCAAAAACCACCAACAAGGCGAAGGCTGCAAAAGCTCAGTTGGAACCAGTTCAGTAAACCATCACAAATGACCATTCCATGATAACACGACTCATAGGGTCAGACCGCGTCCACCACAGGGACTCTCACTTGACTGAGGGAGAGGGAGGAAGGAAGGGAGGGAGGGAGAGAGAGGGGGGGAGGGAGGGCAAGGAAGGGGAGGGAGAGCGGGGACGAGGGGGGGGTGGGTGGAGCTACAGCACTTGTAAAAATACAGGGTATAGGAATAGAGACATGTTTCAACCCATTAACCTCGTCCCAAGAACATGGTACATCTTTGACACAACACCATAATCGATAGACAACTTGCCCCCATGTGTGTTGCATGCGCGCGCACGTGACTGTGAGTGTAATATTCCCGGTGTTCATCTCCCGCCGGGACCCCCCCCCCCCCCCTCCCTGGTCCGAAAACTAACGAAAGTGTCCAAGAGGGAACCTGGAGTGACCCAGGGAAAGGTGCAAGATGCTGAACAACAAGCGCGCTCTGCTCTAGAGGGAAGAGATCTACGTGCTGTTACGGATTTCCGTGGAAAGAAGTCGATCGTCTGTATGTGTGCAGCTACAGTGTGTGTAAATACTTTAAAATAGAATGAAATAATAAGAAAAAATGCAGACAAGTGTATCAAAGGTGACATCAACATATATCATACATGAAAGCCCCATTTCCAAACCCACCCCACCCACCTCCACCCCCACCTCTCCAAGCCATCACCCACAATCTCTCTCCCTTTTTTCACATAGATTACGCTGCGCAACAAACATATATTTCAAACGTAGAAACGACAGTGAGGAACAAATCACATACGGGTGATAAGATATCAATTGGGGATAGATGTCTGAGAAAGACAGGGGAAAAGCGACTGAGGTAGGCGAAGGAGGTGGCAGAGGCAAAAGAATTTGAGGATGGAAAACAAACAAATACATAAATCATCACAAAAAGATGCACAGGCGCACGTGCGCACTTTTTTTCTTCCTTTTTTTTTTTTTTTTTTTTTTTTTGTTATTTATCATCACACGCGCGCGCACGTACCCGTGCGCCTGCACCCGCGCCCGCACACACACGCGCGCGACATGTACGCGCCTGAGCGCGAGCGCCTCCATGCGCGGGCGCACGCACACGCAGGCGCCCGCACACGCGCGCACGAACAGCACTCGGTACATACGCCCGCGCGTGCCCGACGCATGTGTATCCGCGTGTCTGCATATCTGCACATACAAGTGTCAGCTTATCTGCACGCACGAGCGTATGTATATGCATGAGCGTATGAATACTCTCGTGCGTATCCAAACAAACATGCTAAGCATATAGCATATGGCTTATACCATTAAAGATGATTCACATGTTCGCATCACAGAGAGTAGTTAAGTAAAATATCAAATGAAATGAAAATACCAAACACACACACACACACACGCACGCACGCACGCACGCACGCACGCACGCACGCACACACACACACACACACACACACACACACACACACCCCGACGCGTACTACCGTGTCGTGCTCTTGCATCAGTAAGAGTGCAGGCACGCACGTTCTTCAGTTCCTCCGACCGTGCAGGCGCGCGCACAGGCGCGCGTACACGTGTAGGCTAGACAGACACGGAGCACACACAATATAGGTCCACATAAAGCCACAAACAAGTTCAACATATTACCATCAGTCATAATATGTCATGACAATCAAACATGATTTTAAAGCATTTCCCTTACATTATATAGAATCAACAATGAATACAAAGTATAACGTGTATATTTCTCCCTTCCACATACACCATTGAGTACAGTTCAACACATATTCAAGCAGAAACCATTTTTTTTTCATTGTGATATCCATTTCACCACATTCAATGGTTGAGCGCAACTGAGTCAGCTTCTAGATGAGAGAGAAAAAAAATGTGTCTTGCTGGGAGAGTATACATTGAAAAGCAGGGGGATGGGGGTGGGGTCAAAAAGGAGACTTACACATTTGTTAGAGTATGATGGTGGACTTATAGACACAGTAAATCAGAAAACCAAAAAGAGTAATGAATGGATTCTTTTTTCCTTTTAGTCTAAGGTCAGCATACAGGCGCATGCGCACCCCGCACGCGCGCACACACGCAGGACACGCGCGCGCACGTATATGCACGACCAAGCGCGCGCGCCCGTGTATTACTAGGATTTACTTACAATCTCTCTGGAGTGTAGCATCAGGGGAATCAAATAATCACACAGTGCAATCACACAACCACAAAGGTAACCCAGAGGTGAAAGTCAGTTTCACGACAGTTTTGTAGAATCCAAGACAAAATGTCCACACACACACAAGATCACTGTTACGTCGAAGTATCTTTAACAGCGTGTCTATTTCATTGCCTTAGTTCGTCGTCAGTGTTCATGTTAATGTCCAATTTCACAGTTTTTCCATTTTTCACCTTAGGAGGGTTTTGCGTATGACGACCAAGCAGCAAGGGTGGCAGAGTGCTGACTGGCTTTTCGAAGCAGTTGATAATTCAGCTGTGTCAAGTCCTCCCCCCCACCGACACACCCGTGTTCTTCAGTTTCCAGCGGTCTGCCAGAACCAGACTCCGCAGTCTCCATGAACGGAATCTTACGATAATCGGTCGGGGTCTGGTGCCGCCTGGTTGCCCGGAGCGGTGTGCCATTTCAATATCCTCCTTGGCCACTGGCACCTTGACCCTGTTGGCGAAGATGTCCGCGCACTTGTTCACGCAGTCTTCTACCGTCTCCTTTCCACCTTGGACCTCCAGCACCCCGTACACCCTCACACTGAACTGGCGGCCATGCTGTTCGTGGTCGTTAATGTCTCTTTGGATACTCGAATCACGGTTTTCAAACTGCTTTCAAACTTCATTTCTGACTCTAGGATGTCCTTTTCATTTCTTAGCTCAAACACCGAGCTCTCTAACTGCTCGATGTGGATATCCAGCCTAGATGTTATCTGATTCATGTCATGGTAGAGTGCACTTATGTCATCTTACGTCGCGAAGACATGAGTTGGCTTTTAATGTCTTCTAGAGTCTGCTGGATATCCATTTCAGCCCCCTCACTGCTAACACTTTCCTTCCTTGGTTTCTTTTTGTCCTACGTCTGGCGATGCGTGATGGGGTCAGGGCTGGGGCATGTATCACTAACCGACGATGTTGATAATTTTGATCGCTTTGACTTGCCAGGAAATTACTTAGCAATTGTACTCTCGTCATGTCACAATCTGCAGTTAAATGCCCTCAGCACATCTGCGACACTGCACGCAGCACAACACAAACTCGTAGCCTTCATGACTTATGCACAGTACACCAACTGTTCAGTCACAAAACCGTCAGGACAGCTCTTCACACATTCACTGCACACCGCTCGCCATTTCATGAAGGTTCACATCCACTGTGACATCACGCAGTCGGACGGCTCTAGTTCAAGATGTTGCCTGATCACTCACGAGAAAAGTACGCCATTCATAATTAAATTCAATTTTTTTTTCATTAACACGCTTCTAATTCAAATGAACGTAGTCACTTCGAAGTTGAATTCTTTATCTACAGCAACAGGACACAAGAAACAAACAAACAAACAAACAAACAAAGTAAAATAAAATACATCTTGCGAGCTCCTGCAAAACGCGTCTGCACTCGACGTGAGCGATCGTCAGAGTCCGCAATTACTGATTTTGTCAAATTGTTCATTTTCGTTTGCCTAGAGTGTTAATTCTTTTGCCTGACTTGTGTGATTCGTTTGTCCAAGTTGTTTGTCTAAGTTGTTTGAATAACAAGCATTTTTTAAATTTTGTAATGTGCACGTTTTCCACACTTAAATACGCTTTTTTTTTTGTGTTTATTTTGTTTTTTGTTACTTTTGTTTTAGATTTCCGCCTGCAGTCGCCTCACTTTGTAACTAAATGATACAGGCTAAGATGGAACACAGTGACACTTGATCGATAACTGTACATATGTTTCAGCTTCCCTTTAGCTATCTGTCTTAACCACTTAACTCTCCTGCTTTTGTTACTTACCTTCTTGTCTCAGCTGTGGCGTTCCGCTCTTGGCGTGGCAGTGGGGTTAACTCTTCTTTGTCGTCTGGCTTGCCGTGTGATCGGACTGGGCAAATGTTGGCTATTTATCATGGAAAATGCTCTATGTGGCAGTATTACTCAT
>JADBJO010015908.1:10000-12500 GCA_016801955.1 Conus betulinus | reverse complement strand
GTGCGTTTCTTGGGTTTTGGTCCGGACAAAGGGCAGGAAACCCTAGCAGAATGTGAACAGAAAATTTTAGCAACTATCCACGACAAACTACGGTTGTCAAACATACAGCATTTAGACATAAGCATCGCTCATCGGGTAGGTGCAAGGAGATAGAGGCCCAGGTCTATCTTTGTAAAGTTCGTCACATGGAAGCACAAATCAGAAGTCATGTTTAAAGACGACTTTTGAAAGGATCCAGCATCAGTATTGTGGAAGACCTCACCCCCACCAACATGAGACACCTTTCAAAAGTGAAGAACCACCCCTGTGTGAAGACGTGCTGGACTGGACAAAGGAGGGGAGCATCTTCGCCCTGCTGACCAATGGCAACAAGGTACAAATACGCAACAGTGACCTGGAAATGATCAGCAGGGCAGCCAAGGACATCAGAACGTCAGACATGGACATGTCTGCTGTACCCCATTCCCCCAACCAAGGACCATTCAACTGAATGCCCTCCTGCCTGTCAGCAAACCAGATTTCCAGCACGTCGAAGGTCCCCCAGATACAACAGGCCCACGGCAGTCAGCAGTCAGGTGACCCCAATTCCCGAACATGGCAATCCGAGGGCAGGGGACGTGCTGTTTTCAGAGACAACCGGGCCAGGTCCAGTCGTGTCAGAGACATTCCCTCTCGCCACACCCAATGGAAAAAAGCAAATCTCTGCTGATCCAGATGAACCAGGTACCCACCAGAAACACAGCCAGGGTAAAGAGTCGTCATAATTGTAAAACTGTGAGTGTCAAAGATTTTTTTCTCTCTTTTTATTTCCAAGGAAGGGCAAAGGGAATACACTGCGTGAAGGGGGAGGGGGGGGGGGGGAGGAGGATGCAACGGCTGAGCCCTTCTTCTTGTGTTTGTAGGAACAATCATTTGTGTGAACACGATTTATACTCATAACAAAGATTAGAAACTTAGATCAGTCAAACATTATTAGAGATACTGACAGAGATGATATCAACAACTAAACAACTGACAGGCATGGTTATAGGAACAATGACTGAAAGAACTAGGAGAGTGGGAGAGAGACATGGGGGGGGGGGGGGGGGGGAGACTGATGGGGGAGAAGGGGTGGAGGAGGGGTCGTAAAGGAGATCAAAATAATAACATGTTATTATTAGTAGGATATCATCATCATCATCATCATCATCATCATCATCATCATGGTGGTGATGTGATGAGTATTGGTATTAGTTTTTTTTTCAGGTTTGAGCCAGTGTTCTCTCTCTCTCTCTCTCTCTCTCTCTCTCTCTCTCTCTCTCTCTCTCTCTCTCTCTCTCTCTCTCTCTCTCTCTCTCTCTTAATTCTTCAGCATAACATAATCCGTCCCACCTACTCTGTTGTATAGAAATTTCAGATAATCCAGCTTGAAAGGAGAGGGGGATGGGTGGGAGAGGATGGGGAGGGAAGGCAGAAAATAGTTGGGAGAAACCCAGCCCATGCACTATGACTGTGTAAAGTTGTGTTCACTTATCCAAAATGTGGGTCATGCATTGATTCTAACAAAATTGTTAGAAGATAGGGAGGTGGAAGAGTGCCAAAAATACACAGAAAAGACGGGGGGGGGGGGGGGGGGGGGGGGGGGGAGGGGAGAGAAATGGGAATCAAGTGAAAAGGACAAGAGGTCCATGTGAATACATAAATTGTCAAGAATACGCTATGATATTGAGATACAACGACTAACGAATGTCTAAGCTTTTTTTCTTTTTTTTTTTTTTTTTTTTTTTTTTTTTGCGTCCACAAAATATGTGCAGGTCACTTTGGTTGTTGATTTTGATTGTAACCTTCTAAAACATGTGTGCTGTGTGTGTGTGTGTGTGTGTGTGTGTGTGTGTGTGTGTGTGTGTGTGTGTGTGTGTGTGTGTGTGTTTGTGTCCGCGCATTAATGTGTGCGTGCGTGCGTGCGTGCGCCGTGTATGTATGTATGCATGTATGTATGTGTGTGTGTGTGTGTGTGTGTGTGTGTGTGTGTGTGTGTGTGTGTGTGTGTGTGTGTGGGGGGGGGGTGTTTTTCAATACATTATCACCGTCGTCACCATCGTCGTGATTATCCCCACATTTCTACCTCCTCCTCTTCCTCCTCCTCAGCTTCTTTCTTCTTTTTCTTCTCCTTCTTCTTCTTCTTCTTGTGCTATTACTACTGCTGCAGTGGTTATTATTGTTTATCTGTACTGGGGTTCCATTACCCTTAAGCATTTTGAGATCCAAGTGCCAATGACTCAAGTACCCTTGGAGAAAAAATTTTGCTATACTTATGTGAACTTTTTTTTCAGGTTCGAGCCAGTGTTCTCTCTCTCTCTCTCTCTCTCTCTCTCTCTCTCTCTCTCTCTCTCTCTCTCTCTCTCTCTCTCTCTCTCTCTCTCTCTGGAACAGTAGACACATGTGCGTATGTATGTCTTGATTTATACAACATGTACAAATGTGTAAAATTATATGCCTTTTGATCAGAATCTATCTTTGG
>JADBJO010015908.1:0-5000 GCA_016801955.1 Conus betulinus | reverse complement strand
TTTGGCAATGAGATAAGGTTCCTGCATAAGGCGTTCCAAGTTGTCACTCTTCGATTGCCAAAGTGCCAAGACTTTGACATGGTTGATGTTGTGTTGGGCATGGTTGAAGTGTAGAGCGACTGGTTTGGGCCGATGGTGACGGATGTCGGCCAGGTGTTCAGAGATGCGCGTCTCAAGTGTGCGAGATGTCTCACCTACATAGATCTTACCGCACAGCTGACAGTGGATGGCATACACAATGTTGTGGCTCTGGCAGGAGAAAGTGCGTTTAATAGTGAAAGAGCCCGTGGGGCCATGTAAGATGGTGTCTGGTTTGGTGAGAGAGCAGAGATTTTTGCAGTTGGGTTTTGAGCAGGGGAAAGTACCTGGTGGCTTAGGTGTGGATATTTTGTTCAGCTTAGAGCGCACCAGTAGGTCGTTGAGGTTTTTGTCACGTTTGAAAGTGATCATTGGTTTGGTCTCAAAGGCAGGGTTTATGATTTTCTACTATGTGCCAGTTAGACTTCAAGATCCTGCAGATGGGCAGATTGTGAGGATGGAAGAGAAGGCAGGGCAATGGGTCTGTCTCTTTGGGAGGTTTTGTTTCCAGAGAAGATGTTCTGGATTAAGCTGCAGTGCGGCTGACAGCATCATTGATGACGGCACTAGAGTATCCATGGTTGGTGAAAAAATCAGACATTTTGGCTGTTTGTATGGTGAAATCTTCTTCGCTAGAGCAGAGTCTGCATAGGCGAAGGAATTCAGAATATGGAATGCTGTTTTAGTAGACTGGTGGTGGGAAGATGTGTAGTCCAGGTATGAGTGCGCATCAGTAGGTCTGTAGAAGACTGAGGTTTGAAGCAGTCCATCTTTGAGGGAGATAGTGATGTCCAGGAAGTTAACTGACTGTGAAATGGTGTAGGTCAGCTGAATGGATGGATGGAAGGTCTGAGCAAAGTTGAGGAAATTCTGGAGGTCATGTTCTGACATGGATGTGGCTCCCAATCCATCATCTATGTATCTTTTGTAGAGCTCTGGTTTTGGGCCCTGTGTAAGAGTTTAGCAGGCGGTGTTCTAGGTGTCCCATGAAGAGGCAGGCATAGGATGGTCCCATTTTGGTTCCCATAGCAACACCACTGATTTGTGAGAATGTATGGTTGTTAAATTCAAAAGTATTGAGGGTTATAACTAATTCTGCAAGTCTGACCAGTGTAGCTGTGGGAGGGTGTGTTGGTTAGGGGGCCGTTTGTTAGGGAAGAATGTGAGGGCCTGCTGTCCATCAGCATGAGGGATGGAAGTGTAGAGAGAGACGACATCAAGTGTAAAGAGGAGGCTGGGTTGAAAAGTGGGATCTGTGTTGTATGAATTAATCATGTTGAGTGTGTGTGTAGTGTCTTTGAGGTATGTGGGGAGGCCTTGTACTATGGGTTGGAGGAGAGAGTCTAAGTACTGTGAAATGTGTTCTGTAGGGCAGGGCAGCTGCATGCAGATACAATGGGTCTGCCAGGTTGTCACGGCGGACCAGTGTTTTTGATTTATACATTAAGTTTTAATGGGCTGTTCGTCACAGAGGTTGACAGTGGCTTATACCTCGCATGTGGAATGCAGAGGAGAGGGGGGGGGGGGGGGGGGGGGGGGGGGGGGGGGGGGCAGCTCCTCTGTCACATTCAGTTTGTGCACCGCCCATGTGGATCATGCATCCCCTCAGTAAACCCTCACATAGGTGTAGTGTGAGAGGGAAGAGGGGGGGACCTGGATGAAGTGTGTGTGCCGTCATGTTAATAACGGTGCAGGGAAGTGTCTTGCACGTGTTCTGTGCGTAAAGTGTGTTGTTAATGCTTAGCGTGGGTTGAATGTGAGTATGTGCCTATGTAGGGTGGAGGGGGAACCTTCTGCGCCATGCCAGTGTTCGGCGCTCTCATTCTTTTTGCTTTTGCTTTCCGGTAAGAGGCCACGTCCTCCGTTGGTAGCCATATTTATTTTTCCACTTCGTCGTGGAGAGTAGCGGAACCGGGCCGGAACCCTTCGCTGGGTGGAAGGCAGTCTGCTGAGCTTTGGAAGGATCTCAATCCTTGGGTTACCAACAACATCCTTCAGAGTCGTTCCAGACTCTTACTTCCTTCGTTGGAGGTGGCGCATGTACTGGTGGGGCTTTGGGCTCTTCGTTGAGTGAAGCTTTCCAGTAGCTCTCCTCTGTCTTTACCCGCCGTTCTGGTAAATATATATGTATAAATATGGTGTGTTGTATTTTCGTTGAGTTTGAGAGTTTGTACGCCAAGATGGGATTCGCATTTATTCGGCCAGTATATATTTAAGTGACATTGAAGTCATTTCTTTTAAGTTGGATGTTAAGCAATGGCTCTGTTTGGGGAGCTACTTGTAGGCTTGACATATGTATCTAGTTCTATATTGGAGTCGGTCATATTTGGATAAATGTTGACGTAGGGATATTCCAGAAGCGATTCTTCAAGATTGAAGCAAATTATTTAGTTTTTTGTTGTTTTTTTTAACATCAAGTCGGTCCGGAACGGAAACGAGTTGCCGCCGACTAACATTCAGGCAACTAGCGGAGATTTCCGATGTGGCGCTCCCGCCATAGGTCCCGCTCCTCGTCTTGTTTGTTTGTCTCTGTCGTCGTTTTTTTTTTTTTTTCATCATTAGTTTTTTTATGTAAGTATTTTGTAGATAGTATGGAAGAATGAATGAGTTTTATGGAATTTCATCTGGCATTAATTTAAAATGTAATGTGAACTTCCAAGAGTTATATGTATTGTAATTTGTAATGTGAATGAGACAAAATTGAGAATTGTAATAAAGGAAAAC
This sequence comes from Conus betulinus, assembly GCA_016801955.1. Lineage (NCBI taxonomy): Eukaryota > Metazoa > Mollusca > Gastropoda > Neogastropoda > Conidae > Conus > Conus betulinus. The sequence continues at coordinate 2,198 of JADBJO010015908.1, read as the reverse complement.
AAGGAAATGAGGAAAACAACAATGATTCAAGAACAGATGAAACCAAAAGAAAACAGATTGTAAAAGTGTATTCTTCTTTGAATTCTTTAAATTGTACGTACACGGTCCACACACGCCCTGCATTCACACACATTATCCACAATCATCATCATGATTATGCGGCGAGGGACTGACATCCGCCGCAGGGCGCTTTTCGTTTCTTCTTTGGAGATAGGCCACAGTTGTTGACGGTGGGCGACCTGGAGGATGGTCCCAGAGAGAGGAGGATACCGGAGATGAGCTGAGGGGTGCTGGAGGAGTCCGGCGCAGGAAGGAGTCTTCTAGGCGCCAGTGAGGAGAGCAGCCAGTCTTGCTCCGGAGAACTAATCCGCGGAACACTTGGGACAGTCTCCAACAAATAAGTTATGTGGCCAGTGTGTATGGTGTGTGGGCTGTGGATATGTGTGCATGCGCTAGTGTGATCTAATGTATATTGTTATGCCCTGTTTGTTGTATTAGTTTGTTTCTCCCCTTCCTCTTCTATTGTTGGGGGTAGCTTTAGATGGTGATAGGTGGGTGGCGGTGAGATCCGGGTGGTAGTGTTTCTTTTTAGGGCTCCCCTCTATCGGGTTATTTTGTCCTTTAGCGATAGTTAGCTCCTGATAGGATCTACACTCTTCTTTAGTGTTTCTTTTTAGGGCTCCCCTCTATCGGGTTATTTTGTCCCTTAGCGATAGTTAGCTCCTGATAGGATCTACACTCTTCTTTGGTTGTTTTTTTTTTCTTTGTAGTTATTCTTTTTCCTGTCTTTCCTCCCTCTTCTTTTGATAGGTGCCCCAATTTCATAAATGGAGTGTATGTGTGAGTGATTAGGGTGTTTAATATATTTTGTTTAAATTTGTATATTTAAAATTTAATAAATATTATTATTCCGTACTTTCTGGAGGTAGGGAGTGGTTGAGTGTGTGCATCTATGCTCTTTGTCTGTTCCTGCCTCATTCCCCTGACAGGGTCTTTTACCCTTGACACAGGTGTATTGGTTTTGTGTTAGGGAGCAGGTAGAAGGTGGGTTGTTTGGTGTCTGTCATTATGAGGAGTTTGGCTGTCTTCGGTAAGTTGTTATGTTTGATTTCTGTTTAACTGTGGTTGAGATGAGTTTCTGGTGTTGGGGGAGGGTTGATACTGTGAGTGGTGTATAGAAATTTGTGTCTGACAGTTGTCTGTGTGCTTTCTTTTATGTACAGCTGTTTGTCCCAGACCACCACTGCACCACCCGTGTCTGCTGGTTTGATGGCAATGTCTTGTCGTTGTCTCAGTGATTCAAGGGCTTTTTGTTCATCCCGTGAGAGATTGGAATGGCGGGCAGGTTTGGATTTCACTCGAGAGATTTCTTTTCTACACTTTTTGATGTGGATTTGTCAAGAGGTGGCTGGCGAAATACTGGAGTTCGAAAAAGGTGGGTAAAAATGTCTGAGCTTTCTGGTTGAGGGGGCTTTGGCACACCGTCAAGTGCAGCTATCTATCTTAATTTTCTAAAGAATCATTCAACATCAACGTGGTTTTGATATTTATTGGTGGTAGGCTGAATGGGAAATAAATTTCAGACCTTTTGCCAGGACTGATCTTTCATCATTGGTGTGAGTCAGATTATCAGGAATGCAGCGAACAAGGTGGTGGTGTTGCTCATGGGTGATAGAGGGGTCAGTGTTGTGTGTAGGGGGGTTCAACTGGTCTGGGTTTGCCTTGTATTTGTTTTGTAGTTTCGATAACTTGTCTTGCTTAATCTGGTAGCAGTGATTGTGAATGAGTTGGTTGTGTGTATGGATGAGCTGTCTGAGTCTTGAAGCAGTGGCTATGGGCATGATGATTGTGGTTTGTTGTTTGAAATATTGAAGAAGACGGGAGAGAGATTCCAGGGATGAATTTAGTGTTTTGGTATGTGCCAACATGAGTTGGCTTGGAATAGAATCCTTGTAGTGGTAGTGGTAAGAGCGGTATTATGAAGATCGGATGGGGTGTGAGAAAGTGAGAAGCCGCGAGGGGTGATTCGCAGTCGAATGCATTGTTTTAGAAAGTTGAGATGGGATGCAGATTTCGTTTTCTGAAACTGTGTTTTAGCATACCCTAGTGCAAATGGCTGGATGATAGGTGGCAGAAAATGAATGGACTGGTGAAAACTGGCATGTGTACGGAGAGGAATTGGGGGCCGGCATTATGTT
>JADBJO010015907.1:0-42205 GCA_016801955.1 Conus betulinus | reverse complement strand
ATTATTCCTCTCTAGCGACTGTCACCTGGTTGTAGGGGATCCTGCATGCACTGATACCAACAGGAGTCTAGCAATCATGTCAGATATGACCGATTGGGAAACGTCTGCGAGGGAGAAGGGCCAAACTAGTTGGCAGTCGAACAGGGGAGGAAGTCTGGCCCCCAAGCGTGTGGCGCATTTTCGCTCATTTGAATTCAACAGTAAATCACACCGCTGAGAGTACAGAGACAGTAACAAAAGTCGAGAGAAGACAGACGGCTAGCAGACCCAGCAACATTCACACTCACAGAGCAGCCCACATGACCTTCGCAGATATCTTTTTTTTTTCTTGCAGGTGGCTGAAGTCAGCAACAATAGACACAGGCTAACACCTGTATGAATGTACTGAAAGAACCGTCATAGACCTACCTAGACATACCAAGACGTACCTAGACCTCTTTAGACCTATCCGGCAGGTAGGGAGCACAGACTCTTAAAACTGTCCTTTATTCTCAATCGCCATCCTAAGAAAATCAAACCACTTCCTAAAGTGAAATAACAGAACAGTAAACTGGGTTGTCTGCTTCATGCTGACTGATTAGTGTACAGCAACAGTCGGCACTCATCGAAAATACGTTAACATTTTCAAGACCTGCAGTCTGGCATTAATAAAGGCATCAGCTGAGACCATCCTGAACAACTAGACCATTTTAGGTTAATGAACTCCAAAGGAACACTGAAAGGAACATCAGTCTTCTTACCATAGAAACTGTAGGGTTTTCATACAAGCAAAGAACATCAGCAGCAAGAACATCAGTCTTACCATAGAAACTGAAAGGTTTTCATACAAGCAACAAGAACACCAGCCTTACCATAGAAACTGTAAGGTTTTTCATACAAGCAACAAGAACATCAGTCTCACCATAGAAACTGTAAGGTTTTCATACAAGCAACAAGAACATCAGTCTCACCATAGAAAAGTTTTGTAAGGAAACTGTTTTTCATACAAGCAACAAGAACACCAGTCTCACCATAGAAACTGTAAGGTTTTCATACAAGCAACAAGAACACCAGTCTTACCATAGAAACTGTAAGGTTTTCATATAAGCAACAAGAACACCAGTCTTACCATAGAAACTGTAAGGGTTTTCATACAAGCAACAAGAACACACAGTCTTATCATAGAACCTGTAAGGTTTTTTTATACAAGCAACAAGAACCAACTGTATGAGAAAGACTGAACATTGGAATACTGGCAAGGATGGTAGGAAACTCTGATATCTTGTCAGAGCTCTCAACAATGAAAGATTGTCGTCAGTTCCCATAATTCACAAATCAAACAGACCCTTTCATTTGGTGACGTTGCCATTATCTTTGAGAACATGAGTAACATCAATATACAAACATACAAAGACAAGGAACAGGATCTGCACAGGGATGCAGACAATAAAGGGGCAATGATGAATGAGTCCTCCAGAGGTTGAAAACAAGTGAAGGAAAGAAAAAATGAACAGAAGTGCAAAACCTGCGGAGAGAAACAAAAGATTACTGGAACCCAATAACACCCCAAAATAAAAGGCCACAGCATCCTGAAATTCAGGACACAAAGACGTCACAGAAGATCTCCAACGCCGGGCTGGACTAATGCGTTGACCGCCAGTCCTGGCGAGATCCACACTGACCGCTGTTCAAAAAAAGAGAAAGAGTAAAAGCAAAGCAGACAGGTAGCAACATATCAATCAAACCAACAGTGTTATGAAATGTATGGTAAGGCTCCTAGGCAGCAGATTAGCCTGGTACCTGGAAAATGAGAGATCAACTCTCATAGACAGGTAGGGCTTAGACACCAGTTTGCCTATGTTGCCCAAGAAATTCATGTTTTCCGGGACAAAAAGGACGTGACTGCAATGTGCATAGTCCTGGTAAAAGCCAACGATGAGGTATGCAAACAGCATAAGAAACTGAAGATGCACTAGTCTGAAATGAAAGGCTGCACTCCACAACAAGTTCATGGTCCAACCCATGCAGGTGACCCGTTCATCTGGTTCTGTGTGCATTGTGTGATGATAGCTCGAGAGACAAACAAGAAGATTGCCAGTCTCCATCAACGCCAGAAATAAGCAAAAGAACAAGGGAAAAACTTCAGTCTGGCCACAGAGAACCGTCATAATGTGTATCCCCAGTGAAACAGATACAATGTATCCCAGCACAAAACGCCCCTTTGACTGGAACATCAGATAAAAAAAAAAAAACGCTGTTCACGGATCACCCTGATAAAGTTCTCTTGAACATCTAGGGAAGCAGAGCACACCAGGCAGCTGCTGCGCCTGGGTCATGTAGGACTTGTCCTTGCGTATGGAGCAGCACAAACCTGCCCGAGTCCAGACCTAGGCGTCACGGATCATCACTGCTGCACTCACGATGTCCTGATGCAGCAGACATGTCTTGACAGCCTCAGAAGCAGGCAACACAGGGCACAAGTGTGAAATAAACCTGCTGAATTCAAAACGCTGAAGAGACATCCGACCCGCGTAGGAGTGCCCACCCCCACGAAGTGAAACGCATCGGCTTTCGGCTCCATCCACAAAGATTGGAGAAGCAGGGTCCTGAACTAATGCCACAAAAAAATGAAGTTAAACACAAAGCAGAGTACCAGCTTGGAATCACCTCTCAGATATAATTTTGCAAAGGTTAAAAAAAAGAGCCTGAGATAACAACAGTTTCCCCTGTGTGTACATGGGCAGGTCAGGTCCACCCAAGAGAACTCTGGACTAATACACACGTATACTGCTCAAGAAAAGAGACTAGGAGGAATAGGGGTGGTAGAACTCTGATCAGACTAGAGTGAACAGTGGGCCACTCAGCTATATCATCTTGAAGACACTTCTCCACAACTCAGATTCTGTGTTTCTGTGTGGGTGCGTGTGGTGTGTGTGTTTAGTCTCTTTAACGTCTGTTCTCTGAAAGTGATATTAGACAGTGGGAAAGGATGGGGGAGACGGGAAAGGATGGGGAGAGTTGGGAAGGAGATGACTGCATGCAAGAGTTTGATATGAACGTGTGTGGTTGTCGGTACTTGCGTGAGTGTGTACAAGTGTTTGATATCTAATTATTGCATTGGGAAAATGGATAAAAATGTTGGATAATTATTAAACAATGAGTATGAAATCTATGACCATATGAACATTAATGAGAATCTTCCAAATATGAAATAATAACGCACTAATCCTTTAACGTCAAATTAACAAATAACGCTCTAAGAAAGCACTAACAAACACAAGCATTTGCATGTCAATATATGTATATATATATATATATATATGCGTGCAGTGCAATAGTGGGTGTGTGTGTGTAGTGTGTGTTTGAGTGTGTGTCTGTGTGTCTGTGTCTGTGTCTGTGTGCATGCGTGTGTGCACGTGTGCGTGTGCGTGTATATACATGCATTCGTGCGTGTGTGTGTGTGTGTCGTGCGTGCGTGCGTGTGTGCGTGTGTGTGTGTACGTGAGTGCGTGTGTGTGCATGCGTGCCTAATTGCGTGCGTGTGTGCTTGCTTCCGTGTGTGCATGCGTGCGTGCGTGCTTGCTTCCGTGTGTGTGTGTGAAAGTGTGTGTGCGTGAGAGAGAGAGAGAGAGAAGAGAGAGAGGGAGATAAAGTGTGTGTGTGTGTGTGTGTGTGTGTGTGTGTGTGTGTGTTAAAAGCGACAGTACTATGACAAAAATGGGAGTTTGGAATGATGGAAAACTGACTCAATCACAGGAAGATACCAACTGGCCACTTAATCAAACACTCGGAAAAAATGCCAAGAAGTGAATGATTGTTCAAAATGTTTTCAAGAGATCTGAAAGACTCAGATAAAAATGGTCGTCCCACTCTCAGAAATATTAACTCTTTGACTTTGGAGCAATGGAAGAGTAAATGATTAATCGTTATTTCTCTTCCGCACATGCACTCGACATCTTTGCTCTATTTTGTGCGGAGAACATTTAAACGAAACCTATTCATCAGGCTGGAAACTGACCTGGAATAACATCCAAACAAGAAAAAAAAGTTTTAATTTTTTTTTTCTGTTCTTATCATTTATGCAGTGCTGACTGTAGTGACAATTTAACTATTCAAGTTTCTCGTCAAACATTTTGTATGACACATTTGCTAAACATTTATAACTTTCTTGTAAATCCAGCCGTATCTTAACTGAAACTGAACAATCATATTGTTTGCTCCTTTTCTTGCAGCTCGATCAGCCCACTCATTTAAAACAATTCCGCAATGGGAAGGCACCCAACAGAAAGTTACACTGCTGCCTTTCAGTGATAAAAAAGATAAACAGAGTGTTTAATTACAATTATCAATTCCGATCGCATTTTATGCTTTAGAGATTTCAGTGCCTGTAAGACCGATTTAGAATCAACACATAATAAAATGTGGAATACGTTTTTTTTTCGGAAGATAAAAAAATGTAGTTCAGGGCCTTAACTATTGCAATTAATTCAGCAGTAAAAATAGAATCATCATTTTCACATTTGTGAAACCGTTTTTTTTCTACTTTTAAAGCTGGAATAATAAAAGTAGCTCCTACTTCTCTGTTCCCAAGTACAGACCCTCAACATAAATTTTTGATTGTTCAGAATACTTGTTATTAATATGGGAGCAGACAGAACTTCTAAGGATATTAGGTGAATCATTTTTGGACAAGTTTGAGTGATCTGTATGAAGCTTCAGATTGTTCATCTTCCATGCAGGTATAGGTGAGTAGGAAGCTTTGGTTGCTATTTTATGTCTGTCTTTTTTCTGTTTATTCTTTTATTTTTTATAAGATCTAAATGTAGGTATAGGTGAGTAGTAAGATTTTGGTTGCTGTTTCCCTTCTGTTTAAATTTGGATTTTTTTTAAAGATCTGAAGTAAATGTGTTTATGGATTTTAGTGATTTGATGGATTTGGCTGTTTTCTGCAAAATGAAGATCGGACCTCATACCAACTTCGGCCTCTGTGAAATTTTTGAACGAGGAACTTTGTAACACGTATTTGGCAGCAGAAAGAATTCTTAGCTCATCAAGATGTAAAAACACACCTGAACTTGATGCATGAAATGAAACTTCTAGGGAACGTTTATAGGCTTTGCAGTCACACACTTTGCAATTTAGTTTGGGAAATGTTGTGGAGCACTAAAAATACCTCAAGAGCATACGTAAACTTGGAACTCACAAGTCACGTTGATATAAATATAAACATTTTTGCATCCTGTCCCCACTTTTGTTTGCTAACAATTTTTAAGAAGTTTAAGCTCTTTCTTGTCTTAGTTAGTATATGTTCAATACGGCTTGCCCAGGAAAGCCTTTACGTAAGATAAAAACCCCCGAAACTTAGTTGTTTGAATATGTATGACTGAACCATGGATAGAAAATGCAGGAAACTTTTCAGGTTATATTCTGAATTGAAAAGCATCGTCTTTTTTTTTATTTTGTTTTGTTTTGTTTTTTTGCAAAAATATAATGAAAGACTATTTTCAGTCATATATTCACTTATTTAATTTGTCAACCTCGTGTTGATATAACTTCTTGACGGAATCTAGAACTCTGGTTGGAGTTTTTCTTTTCACTGATATTTTCATCCATAGGCATATGTCATCAGCATATTGAACTAAAAAACTGTATCTTTCGATAACCGCTGAGGAAGATCTGACATTAAAATATTAAACAACATTGGGGCAATGACTTATCCCTGACGAAGGCCTATATGAAGAGAAACTAGTATTGGAATAAGTATTCCCAATCCTTGTCTGTATTGATCGATTAGGAAGAGAAAGAGAGAGAGAGAGAGAGAGAGAGAGAGAGAGAGAGAGAGAGACAGACAGACAGACAGAGACAGACAGTGTGTGTGTGTGCGCGAGCGCAGAGAGAGCGAGTGCGTGCGTGCGAGCGTGTGTGTGTGTGTGTGTGTGTGTGTGTGTGTGTGTGTGTGTGTGTGTGTGTGTGTGTGTGTGTGTGTGTGTGTGTTCGTTTGTATGTGTGTGTTCTAGCATATGTGTGCGTGCGTGCGTCCGTAAAAATATGAATGAATGAATGAATTAATTAATTAATTAATTAATCACTTAATCAATCAGTCAGTCAATAAATGAATAAATGAATGACTGAATGAACGAATAAATAATTATGTATGATAGATATGTATATATATATATATATATATATATATATAGAGAGAGAGAGAGAGAGAGAGAGAGATAGAGAGAGATATATATATATATATATATATATATATATATATATATATATATATATGAATCAATAAAAAAATAGATATAATCAAAAAGATTGTTACAGACTTTAACAAAACCTAGCTATATTTCATTTATTGGATTTTGAAGAGTGCATGTCCCATTTGGGGGGGATGTTTATGTGCAGATCACCTCGTTCTCGTAATGACGTCACTCTCGTCTGGGTACGTTAGTATGAGAAGCAATATAAAGTGACACTGATCCAAAATACTTGTGGAGGAATATACACGCGCCAGTGAAACACACAGTAGTGTTCAGTTTCAAAGAAACAACTTATGCTTTGACAGACATTGTACTGTTTCCTCATGCTACTTCCTACAGTCACACCAACCGTTTCGTCCGCGGCAGAAATATCATCTGGAGCAGAAAGGAGCCACATTCTGATGTTGCCCGTCTATTTCGCATGACAGAATTTAGTGTACGAGTTTTTAGAAAACGCGGTGCCAAACCCTACTTCTTTCAGACTTTTCTTTTCCATTTTCCCTGACAGTAACGTACCTTTCAGTTTGTCCACTGGTTTTTGGAACTGTTCTGAGGAAAACTACATCAACTTCCATCACCATCTCACCTGCAACCAAAAGACAGAGTGTGAAGATGGGCGGATGAAACAGGGGACTGTCCCTACAGCAGTCCTCAGTGCAATGGACTGATTGCAGCCTGTAACCGTTGCTACAAAATCATTGACAGTTTGCGTGAGTTTCCAAGGGATATAGCAAATGTCAACCAGAGAGCAAATCATTATTGTGCTTTAAAGGGAGGTGAGGTAGGCTTACCAAAATGTGTTCCTCAATGGTACGACATGATTAGGGATAAAACAAGGGTGCATCCAAAGAGGCTGGAACACCTCTGGACAGGGCTGCACGCTGATGACCGGACATTGCCGAACATGTACACATTGTGTGATTCATGAAGACAGAACTGTCTTTCATCATTCTGTCGAGTCTCATCTTTCCCCTACATTACATCAAAGCGGTGTTTTCTAACATATGGCCGACGCTCGTCTGTCTCCGGTCGACCATGTACATGTGGAGGTGCACCTGAAGAGAAGTGTGTAATGCCTACTTATGGGACCATGTGCGAATTGACAGAGAACAGGACCAAAGGATACATTCAAAGTTCAACACCAATTTCTTTGACCTGTACTAAATGCTGGGTCACCACACGGTACTGCAGTCTATGACACAATGCGCTGATGGTCAAGTGACTCACACGTTTCTCATGTGTGGTTCTATCCAGTATGATATATGTGGTACAAACACAACACATGACTGCGTTTTTTCTGGTGGATTGTTTCCACATCTGCATCAAAAAAGTCCTGAACACATCGATGGGGATAACACGTCGATCCTTCAAGTGTCCACTGTTCCCACATTCACTTGTGATGGAGGTTTCACAAGTGTATCATACACCCTGGTGTGTGACCTCATCGTTGACTGTCCTGATGACAGTGATGAATCATTCTGTGAACATCCTCCCTGTGTCAAAATGTTTCAGTGTGGCGACCTTCAATGTGTGCCCTATGACATGGTGTGTGATTACGTTTATCATTGTCGGGATAAATCCGATGATCAGAACTGTGGACAATTGAAAAAGAGACTAAAAGTACAGCGCCAGGCTTTACCATTTCCTGCCAAAGTCATTTTCGATGGTATCAGATACTTTATTTCTACCCCAATGAAATCCAATGAATCCTGTCCTGATACCCACTACCGATGTCCTGGTGATTTTCAATGACTGTCTGCCTGTCTACACCCGGTGCAATGGCCTGTATGACTGTTTGAGCCGTCAGGATGAAAAGGAGTGTGACAAACTGAAATGTCTTGGACTTTTTCGATGCAGATTATCGACAACATGTTTACATAGGAACCACATGTGTGATGGATGGTCTCACTGCCCCATGCAAGATGATGAATTATCTTGTGACGTGACCTGTACTGTGAACTGTCTTTGTCAAGGTCACGCATTTCTTTGTCATCAGCCTTTTTTCAGCAGCTGTCTTCCCTCACATCCGCTACTTGGACGCCACAGGCTCAGGCATGACATTACATGATGTGAGTAACAACACTCTGCTGATTACAGTGGTCCTTGCACAGTGTTCATTGATGGCCTTGCCCCAAATACAGTTGAGTAATGTGAGGATTCTTAATCTCAGCGGGAACAAACTGCGGTTTGTGAATCTGACCTGTTTTCTTGATTTAGAAAGGCTCAAGTCTCTGTCCCTCTCTAACAACCCATTGACCTTCTTACGCAGTGATCTCCCTTCTGTTAATCAGCATGGTGCCCTCAAAGAGTTAGATCTGTCCTTCACCCCGCTGACCGTGCTGGACACCAAGGTCTTGTCACTGTTTCCTTTCTTAGAAAAACTAAATTTAACTTTCACTTCTATTCACACAATCAGTACGGTGGCATTCCAGTCAACGCCACAGTTAAAGGAATGTACATGGATGGTAGTCCTCTGAAAGAGTTTCCCTCTGATATATTCAGAGGTCTCAGCAATCTGTGCTTGGTATCCACACAAAACTATAAATTCTGCTGCAATGAAATACTTCCCCCGAACTTTGACAGCTGCACCTGCATGGCCCCCAAAGATGAAATTTCTTCATGTAAAGATCTGCTGCAGTCATGGACGTACCGTGCCTTTCTGTGGCTGATCACCTGCCTGTCTCTGATCGGCAACGCCACATGTTGTTGTGTACGTTTGTTTGTCAAGAGCATGGGGTCTTCAAGTGGCTTCAGTGAGTTTGTCACAAAAACCTTTCCACAGCTGATTTTCTGATGGGTGTCTACATCGCTGTAATTGGGGTAGCTGATGAACGGTTGCGTGGACGATACCTTCATAATGATGACTCGTGGAAAAATAGCGTGACTTGTAAGGTGGCTGGGTTTTTGTCTCTGTTGTCCAGTGAGGTGTCAGCTTTTATCATCTGGTTTATTACACTGGATCGTTTTGTCGTCGTCCTTCGCTTTCCTTTCAGTTCTCTTAGGTTTGATAGAACATCTGCATCAGTGGTTTGTTTGCTGACTTGGTTGGCCGGTTGTATCTTAGCACTGATACCACTACTTCCGGTGACATCACATTGGGATTCTATGGCCAGACAGGTATGTGTATACCTTTGCCAGTAACAAGACGAGACTTCAGAGGAAGAGTTTTTTCTGTCAGTGTCTTAATTGTGCTGAATTTCATTGTGTTTGTATTTATCTCTGCTGGTCAGGCTGTCATATACTGGTCAATTCAGGCCAATTCTTTAAAAATAAATTCCACAAAACGTTCGAGAGACATGACCATAGCTAAACGGTTGATTGGTGTCGCAGTGACAGATTTCATGTGCTGGTTTCCCATAGGCATGTGCGGGATGTTGGCACTGGCTGGTGTCCCTATACCAGGAGAAGTGAATGTTGCCCTGGCTGTCTTTGTTTTACCTCTGAACTCTGCAATTAATCCATTCGTGTATACGTTCAATAGTGTAGTTGAAAAGAGGAGAAAAGCTAACGAAGGTAAGCTGATGAAGTGGCTTGAAACACACACTGATCATAACATTTGTTGAATAGTGTCTTTAATGATTGATGGACATCTGTACATCTTTTAAAACCTCTCTACCTCCTCTCCCTCCCCTGCACCCCCCTTCTCTCTCTCTCTCTCTCTCTCTCTCTCTCTGTCTCTCTCTCTCTCTCTCTCTCTCTCTCTCTCTCTCTCTCTCCATACAAAGAAGAGCAACGCTCACATACGACGGCATGAATCTCCATAAAATGGTATAGGAATCAGTTTTGAGTGGCAGTATGGTCCTCTGTGTTCGGCTGGTTATAAGCAACATAAATTGAAATTTGAATTTGAGTCAGATTCAGTCAAAATAAAGTTACACCGCCACTGATGAAAAACATTTCGCTTGCTTGTTGTTTTATCCAAGTGATAAAATTATAGTTGCGCATAAGGCTTCAACTCCAAATAAATAGATATAAAACCTCAAAGCGAGCCACCAATGAAGATTGCAATCTTTCTATGACTATAAATTTTCAAATTTAGACGAGACGAATATTTAAAACAACACAGCTTATGGTGAGACTACAATAAGCATTACCCAGTTTGTGATACTGAGGCAACTGCGTGACAACATTGAAAAAGGTCATTGTTTATAACAACACATTTTGCAAAACCTGAAATAAGATCCCATGAAGTATTGTCCAGCTTGTGTCACGCTGAGTTTATTATAGAATGAACATACAGTTTTACCAATACCATTAATACACACTTTTAATTGGAAAAAATGTCACAGTGCACACTGTTTTTAGAGCACCAGCCAGTCTGACTGGTTCTATTTCTAATGGGCTTATTCAGGACACATACATAAAGTTTTGATGATATTTACTCTCTGCTCACTACAATACTGCAAGATTTGCATATGTCCGGAGGCATGTCATATTAGATTACCACACAAAGCATCTCGAATGCTGTTAGAATTAGATGACAGAAGTAAGAAAACTGGGTGACTTGTGTGAGAATGAAGCTTTGTAAATGTTTTTTGGATTTGTATGGATAAAACAAGGTGTTGTTGATATTAATGTTTTCATCCAAATGTTTTTGAGAAAGACTCGTTGATTGTAGTTGGCGAGACTGGAATTCTCTTGTGCAGAACAGTGACAGATTTGAATTATATAGAACGTATAATCATTATCGATGTTTACTATCTATATGTCAATGAAAATAGACAGACATCTAAAACATATTATGACTAAGTTTAGATTTGGTATCTCTGAACTCTCTACTCATTACTTTCAGGCATATTTACTCCATTACATGTCCACCTTTCTCTGGCGGCAAGATAATCACCCTTTCCAAACAAATGATATTACTTTACTCATATTTATCTTTAACTGCAATGCAGAAGAAGCTCTTTCCAAACTGTTTAGCTGGGTTTGTAAACTAATGATAATTTCAGACATAAATGCAACAACGTCGGCTAGGAGAAGAATGAAAATCTTTTTTTTTTTAAAAATCATTTATGAACTTGGCGCCATGTCGTCCAGAATGAGTAACCTCTAATGTCAATTCATTGATAGCAATATCGCAATGCTTATGTCACCTTGCTTAACACCAATCGTGCAGTTTATGCAATCAGTCAAAGACCCACCACTTCTCACTCTAGCTTTTATACGTGCTCGTGACACATTTATATAATTTTCCTCATATTCCATCTCTTAACAAAATGTGCCATATGGTACTCCTATTATCAAAATCACTGTTTGTTTTTTTTCAAAATCAGTAAAAGCAACGTATAATTTACGACTCAAACAAAACTGTGTTTGCACAAATGCCAGTAGAGTAAACATGTAGTCTATAGTAGAATAGTTACGCTTAAATCCAGGAAACACACCTCTGTCAAACAGAGCATTAAAAGACTTTGTGACAAAACCTAACGCCAAATGAAACTTACACGCATTTGTCAACATTTCACTGCTGACTCCATCGCGGCCACTAGCTTTGCGATTCTTTATTATCATTATTTTTTTTTGAGCCAACATAACCTCGTCTCTTGAAATTAGAGGATTTATTACATCGTCACTGGTATCATGGTTAGCATCAGTATCATTGTAGCCCTTGTTATCACTACCGCCTTCATCATCCATAATACTACGGATATCCACTTCTTTTTTCCCAGCAGTTTCACTATTGCCTCTCTCAGAGATGTATGTGTAGCGACCATTCAGATCGCCCTGACACATGCCCTTCAAAACACATGAATTCAAAGCAGTGCACATATTGATCAATAGTTTTCCATAATTATTCAATATATTATCTTCGGAATTCCTGTCTGTACATAAAGAGCTGCTTACATACTGATTATCAAAAGGCAAACCATCGTCTTCTATTCATGGGAAAAGTTTGCAATCCAACTGCCTAAATCACCACGTATTGAAATATAATCATCATCAACAGCATGTACACAATCACTCTCAAAATCTTCGAGCATATTTATTCGATTTTCAATGTTAAAATACGTATAGTAGGAATCTGCCGGTGGTATGTGAGCACGTATGTACAGGGTGTTTTGTTTTTGCTCAAAAGAGATTTATCAATGATGAAGGCAAGAACGTTATCAGACTTTATATCTAATACCTCAATGAATGAACAGAGCTCATGTCTAATAAGACATAACAGACCACCAGAACGTCTTTTACGAGCTGTAAGTTTCATTGCAGGTTTGCAAAACTTCTTGTAGCCTACAAATACAGATGAATGAAAATCTTCAACAAACGTTTCATCAAAACATACAAAGTTCAAAGGACAAACAAAAGAGACAAATTCAATATCATGTAATTTAGTCAGTAAACCATGCACATACCAATGAAGAAAAGAAAAGGATTTAGAATTTTTATTTTCAATGGAATAATTTGGGTTAGCACTGCCAGCAAACAAGCGGAAAGCATTGCACGTGCCGTCATGAAACGTATCATACAGGCCAACCGACACAGTTTCAACCTGCAAACGCTCAGTGTTGACATACACATGTTCAGTTCGGTCGGAGGCTGAAAAATCGTAAGCGCAGCAAACCTGGTCAGCGGTTTTCCGATTAGCACGTGCAATTTTTCTGGGATACCCTTTACAATGTAACAGCAAAAAACTCTGCAGGTTTCCTCCCACTGTTTAGAGATCATAAAGAGTGTCTTTGGGCCAGCCAACGTCCTACCTCATTTCCACAAGTTTGTCACTGGAACTGGCAAAGTAATTCTTGCCATCTATCAGGAGGTGAGAGAGAGAGAGAGAGAGAGAGAGAGAGAGAGAGAGAGAGAGAGAGAGAGAGAGGAGACGAGACAGAGACAGAGACAGAGAGACAGAGACAGAGAGAGAGCTCTCGAGAGTTGATTCAGGAGTCTATATTGCCTTATCTTTCACTTCTTCTTCGTACATTTATTTGTGTGCTGCATATTTTCCCTGCAGAACGACCTTTGACTTTAGCATCTGTAGCAGTTTGTCTTCTCGTTTTTGATAATACCACTGTGAGGCAGCTCCCCAAATGTAGAGGAGAGGGTTGAGACCAGAGCTGAGTGGAAGCAAGAACACGACCATGGTGTCATGGACATCTCTGACAACTTTTACACCATGTGAACTCACCATGGTCACACATCCAAAAGCAAACCAGCAAACAGCAACTGTGACGTTCATCTTTCCTATGACATGGACTGAAGAATAGACCAACCTTTGTGTAGGACTGAGTTGTACTCTATATTTTGGTGTCTTTAGATGGATGGCAAGCTGGCTAATCACAGTCATACAACATAATATGAAGTTTTCCACTACAATGACAGAAAAAACCATTTGAAGTCTGGTCTAAAATGGCTCATATTACCAAATAAAGCCAGACGACACAGACCAGACTGACCCTGAAGACCCCAGTGTGACCATCCAGGAAGAAGTGGAATCAGCGATGATACGGCTCCAGCAATCCACATCACAGTACAAGCCATGGTGGTCAAAGAATTGTTGATCTCTCCAGGAGTGGTTTGGAAAACGCAGGACAACCACGTGATACAAGGTGATGAACCCAACGATCATTACTGACACAGAACTGGACAGAAAGCACAGAAACCCTGCCAGCCTGCAGGTGAAGCTGGTGGTCCATGCTTTCTCTTTCTGTAGATACTGACCACGAAAGATCAGGTCTACTGCCACAATGATACTGACGTGGCACCCCATACAGATATCGGCTGACTGGAAATGGGTGACAGCTACTAGGAATTTTTGTTCAAACATTTTTCTGATGGCAGAGGAAGCTATGAAGCAAACCACATTGCCAATGATAGCAGAGGACGCGATCAGCCGGCAGAAGACTCTGTACAGCTCAGTGGGCAACAGTGTTGTACACGACGGTAGTGCAGTACGAGGAGAGACGCAGACAATGTCACCCAAGTGTTTAGGAAAGCACATTCCCACAGCAGAATCTATGGTCAGATGACAAAATTCGTTCTAACTGATTTGACCTTCTAAACAGATCAAAAGGGAAAACATCCACCATATTTCCCGTCAGGTCCAATTCTTTTAGCCTGGGCATTTTTTAAAACCGGTAAGTCCGATAGTTTTAGCAGCAGAATTCGATACATTCAAGAAGTGTAGTTTGGGCAAGTATATTGAGATTTTATCATTGAGGATATTGAGATGTGTTCTTGACACATCCAGGCCTTTCCATGTGTAAAGAATGTTCTTCTTTCCTGAAATGTTGAGTGAGCTGATGGGGTTGTTTCCCAGTGTAATGTTTTCAAATTTGGTAAGCCATAGAACATACCTATATCAAGACATTTGATGCCATTGTTGGCCAGATTGATGTATTCTAGATTTAGTAACGTGATATGCGAGACATTGTGTATGGAACATGAGACCAGAATTAAATGAACAAGATAATAATTTTCATCAAAATCTGTCAGTGACATCTTTGAACCTGTTGCATCCATGTATCGCAGTTGTGGAAAAAGGCTTGTGGGAAGTGAACTGTTACACAGAGAAATGCGTGACCTTGACACAGACAGTTCCCAGGGCAGGTCCTGTCACACATCAGTTCATCATCACGTTGTGGACACTGACCCCAGCCGTCACACAGGTGATCGACGTGCACACACACACTCTGGAAGCGCGACAACGGTAGAAACCAGGACAAATGACACTGTCACAGTCTCGTTCATCCTCTCCATATACACAGTCAGAGAATCCATTACATCTAGTGTAGACAGGCAGACAGTACAGCCACTCAGACGTACAACGATAATGACTGTGAGGACAAGAGTGGTCGGCTGTCATCAGCTGTTGGGTGAAGTAACCTGCCCCGTCCAGATTCACATAAAACAGTCACTTCATGTCCTCATTTTTGACCGGTGTCAGGTAGGAGTTGTCATCGGGACACTCGGCCTCATCAGAGTCATCCAGACAATCTGTGTACTGGTTGCAGCATTGACCTTGAGAAGTGCATTGACCGTTAGAGCAGAGGAAACCAGAGCATGGAGGATGTTCACAAAACGATTCATCACTTCCATCTGGACAGTCCTGTCTGAAGTCACACACAAGAGTATGATGCACTGTTGTGGCCCCATCACTGCATGTGAAACTGACGTACGTGTTTCCGTATCTATGATCAAGAAGCCGCTGTGCATCACTATGGTTCATGACAATACCACGTTTTTGATTCCAGTGGGTTTCGTGTTCAAACATCTGAAATTCCATGACAAGAATTCATGTGCAAGATCTTTGTTTTGGGACACAGATAAAGACTGCTTTGTCATTGTAAAGATGGGATACAGGCAAGGACAAAGTAGGCCAGGGCACAGGTAAATGAAAGTTATCAAAGCCCCGTAACTTACGTTCACACAATATTGCTAAAGTCCGATGACTGTGTTTGTAAATGGCAAACTCCATTGAAGAAATCCCTCTAAATCTGACAAGCCTGGAAGGAATATCTTCACTATGATTATTAAAGTGATCTGTGTTATAGATCATGGTGTTGTCAGACCATTTACGGAATTTGCTGTATGTAAAAAGACACATTATCCCAACCTGACGTGCATCCTACAGGCACAAAGAACGTGGCATAATGTTTAAAGAGAAAGAGAAATTCTGACTGTTCCTTCCTTGACTTAACAGTCCCAACT
The DNA here is from genome assembly GCA_016801955.1 of Conus betulinus. Classification (NCBI taxonomy): domain Eukaryota; kingdom Metazoa; phylum Mollusca; class Gastropoda; order Neogastropoda; family Conidae; genus Conus; species Conus betulinus. The sequence goes on along the minus strand of JADBJO010015907.1, from coordinate 26,321 downwards.
CTTTGATCTTCAAAGGAGCAATTCTGATATGAGGTTTCGATAAACGTCTCCGTATTAAAGATGATTAGTTTAAAACACTTGTGTCGTGACGCAACCAGACCCTGCAGTGCGTGTTACTGAAGACACAGTGTTGTGTTTCATCCCGCCCGTTTTCACATTCTGGTACATGATTACATTCAAGATGTTCCTGGAATCTGCTGTAGAAATCGACAGAACAGTTGAACAGACCATCGGACAATCGGACAGGTCTGTGTGCCAATAGCAACACAGACAGATGCAGTTTGACGCCATTATGGCAGTAACTATTATGTCGAAGTTTGATCGTAAGGTGTGATGTGTGAATTATATCTGCAGAGGAAAGATATGAACCGCACACACGTTGAACGGTTTTATCGGGTGAATTTGGTGTTGAGTAGATTAGTGTCATTGCAGAACAGAATTACAATTACCGACTGTTGCAAACTGTTCTACATTGACCATGACACAGTAGGTGGGCACTCTCCATTCCGTTTCAATAGACACAGACCTGTCACTGAGGTGATACGGTACTGTTACGTACCCAGAATGATGAACTCCACATTCATGAATAAAATTCTTACGTTTGAATATTTCTTCACAAACTTTTACCTGGGGATTGTTGGTGTTAGTTATAATCATTGTTTCTGCTTTGGAGTCAATGAACATTTCATCAAGACTATGACAGTTGCACTTAAATTCATACGTTCTTTTCACTTCCGGACTGGACATCTTCATTCTCCATTGCCTATAAACACACCAGTACTCTAACCGTTGGACAAGGACACGTACATACATACCTTCAGGCGCCACCACATGAAGTTTACAGAAGGTGGTGAAATCACGACACACCCCATATACCACACCTTCGTGTGCTGTGTGTTGTGTGCAAGTTCTCACAGTCTGACACGTTTGTGTAGATGACTGTGTTGTTTGTGTTGCTTTGGTTGATGATGTGTTCAACACCAGGACAAATGTCAGTCATTTTCAGAACTCCAAAAGAACTGTTGACGTACGTGCTGTTTAAACTCCATTGATGTCCGACCAAATCACCACAGACCACCAGATGATGACAGATAAATTCACAAAATATTGAGATCCAAACAGATGCAAGATATTTATAACGTCCTGGAATTGGACGAACAGTTAAGACATTTGACATTTTTCAGGTCATAGCTGGATTACTGGTATGTACCAAATTCAAAGCAGGCTGATAAAGATGTATGTTATAAATCTACATTTTCCATTTTAACACTGGTATGTTTCATTTATGGACAATGAAGTAAACAGTAATGGCAAATATAATGTTGAGAATATTTATGACTTGTTTAACAATTAAAATCACGAATGAGCCAGATTTGTGGTCTATGAAGTAGTTTCCTGTTCCTGATGATGTTGGTGATTATGATCATGATGATGGTGATGATGATGAAGATAATGATGATGATGATGGTGATGATAGTAATACTACTAACAATAATAATAATAATAATGGTGATGAAAATACTTATTTACAACAACAAAATCGCAGTGATAATGATAATGATGATGACGATGATGATAATAATAACAACAGTAATAATAATAATGATAATAATAATAATAATAATAACAATGATGATAATAATAATAATAATAATGATGATGATGATGATGATGATAGTGAAAATAATGAAAAGATGAAGTAGAAGAAGAAAGGATTGTAATGACAATGAGGATGATGATGATGCTGATAAGAACAACCATCATCATCACACCATCATCATGTTATTACTATACCACCACCATCACCACTACTACTACTACTACTACTACTACTACTACTACTACTACTACTACTAGTAGTAGTATGATAATTGTCATAATCAGTATGGTCATCATTATCATGTTCTTTTATATTATTAAATTATTAGTATTGTTATCATCATTATTGTCATTGTTATTATTATTATCATCATCATTAATATCACTATTGTTATTATTATTGTGATTTTTGTTGTTATTGTCGGAGGAAACACTACCTTACTAGAGGCTCGATCAATGAAATTCTACAGGGTAGGAGGTAATAAATCATAGTCTGGAATAGCTGTGACATCAACAGTATTGGAGTACTGGATGGAATGGATGACTGGAAATGCACACACTGGAAAACAACCCAGAGATCCCACAAAGAAAACCATGAAGCCAGAAAACTACTCCATTCAGATTAGTTAGAAAAACAAACTTGAACTCAGTATACCTTGTGAAGTCATGATAATAGTAATATATAATGATGATAGTAATGATGTAATGATAATAATAATGATGATTATTTATTGCACTTAATCTTACTAAAGCGCTAAGCGCTTACAAATACAGAAAAGATGGAAGAAAACATAAAAAAGAAACCAAAAAGAAAATGAATATTGCAATAAGTGCCTTTTACCTACAATCAAAAGTGCATATTGACACAGTCTTAAGCACACACACACACACACACACACACACACACACACACACACTTGGCCTTTTGTTGTTGTTGTTGTTGTTGTTGTTGTTGTTGTTGTTGTCGTTGTTTTTCAGGAGATGAGGTCTAATGTCACTTAAAGTGAAAAAGACATTAAATTAAAGAACGAACACACGCACGTCGTAGAGTTGATGGTGAAGGGAAGGAGAAGAAAGAACTGCTACTGACAGGTGAAGAGGGTTGTTTTTAAGAGATGCCTTGAAGGAAAATGGAGGAAGACCACGAACAGAAGACTGAAGAAAATGTTAGACCAGCCAAAGCAGGATGATGTCTGGCTTCCAAACCCAAGTCCATGCCATAGCATAAGGGCTGGGGGTGGTAGGCTCGTTATCCGATGATCTCGTGAAACAGCTCGCTTCTGGAATTCTCAGAAGAAGAGGACCAGAACCATGAAATCAATGACAGAGGCAACCGAGAAGAATTCCACCTCGATCCGGGGACGGGAACGAACGTGAACTGCTAAACGATTGATCTGAAAGTTTGAAACTGCTGTCTGAAAGCGATGATGGTCAGGCATCCATATATATAGAAAGGCACGTCTTGAGGCGATGAGGTCAGGTCCATGTATATAGAAAGGCACGTCTTGAGGCGATGAGGTCAGGTCCATATATAGAAAGGCACGTCTTGAGGTGATGAGGTCAGGTCCATATATGGAAAGGCACGTCTTGAGGTGATGAGGTCAGGTCCATATATAGAAAGGCACGTCTTGAGGAGATGAGGTCAGGTCCATATAAAGAAAGGAACGTCTTGAAGAGATGAGGTCAGGTCCATATATAGAAAGGAACGTCTTGATTTTTTTTATGATAAATCACCTCTCTCTCTCTCTCTCTCTCTCTCTCTCTCTCTCTCTCTCTCTCATACGTGCACACATTTATGTATATATAATTATGAGTGGCTGAGTGCATACTTTATTTGCACTACCAAAAAGGAGAAAGGCTGAAATTCCCATTTTGGTGTTACACACATGTGTTTTATTGTTTGAAGGTAATTTTAATTTTCAGTGTCACGTTTGTAACTATAAATATGTATGTCTTAACTTTTAGGGCAGCGGTCACAAATGTAATTTCTCTTGTAACGAGAGATAATAAAGTTTTCTGAATCTGAATATAGAAAGGCACGTCTTGAGGTGATGAGGTCAGGTCCATATATAGAAAGGCACGTCTTGAGGTGATGAGGTCAGGTCCATATATAGAAAGGCACGTCTTGAGGTGATGAGGTCAGGTCCATATATAGAAAGGTACGTCTTGAGGTGATGAGGTCAGGTCCATATATAGAAAGGCACGTCTTGAGGCGATGAGGTCAGGTCCATATATAGAAAGGCACATCTGGAGGCGATGAGGTCAAGCATCCACATATCGTGTGGCGATACGTCGTACATAGCAGACGATGCTTATAAACTTCCGGCATGTGCATCGGCTATGTTATTGGTGGCGTAACTTCCGACGTTATCCAACAGCTGGTTTTGGTCTGGTCCAGTAAAGTGTTTTGAGGCTTTCAAAGAGTCTCAGTGTTGTTAGTACGACACGAGATCATAATGTGAGCTCGAGTCACGTTAAATGGCGGCAGCGGTGGGATGCAACAAGACTGTAATTACAATTTTTGTCGGTGTTAGAGTATAAACCGGAAAATCCATGGCTGTCAAACCACGTGACGAATTCCACTTCGACAAGCCAGGGCAATGGCCCACATGGCGACAACGCTTTCGTCGGTACCGCACTGCGTCAAAATTAGACAGAGAAACCTTTGATATTCAAGTTAGTTCTTTGATTGAAGGCATGGGCGCTGATGAAGAAAAGATCTACAGCACTTTTATCATTCGTGCAGGGCATGGTGCGGATCAAAATCCGTCAGATTCGCCAATCACAACATTTGACGATGTTATACACATGTTCAACGAACATTTCAATCCTAAAGCCAACACCATTCATGAAAGAGCAGTCTTTCATCAGCGTAATCAGCATTCTGATGAAAATGTTGAGACATTTGTCAGAGTGTTGTATGAATTAGCAGAGCATGCTGACTTTGCTGATAAAGACTCAGCCATACGGGACAGACTTGTTGTAGGACTTAGGGACAGACTTTTCTGAAAAGCTACAACTTCAGTCAGAGTTGACTCGGAAAAGTACTATTGCTACAGCACAACAACACGAAACTGGTAAAATCACAGTTACCAGAACAGCGCAGCCAGGCAGTCGTGATGCAGTACAGAGTGGCAACAGAAAAACGTGAACCCAAAAGGTTGGCACGGCAACCAGCGTGGCAACTTCCATGGCAACCAACAGCATACTGAAAATGGTCCTTCCTCACGTGGTGGACAACATGGTGGACGACAAAACGATCAATGCAACTTTTATGGCAGAGAGGGAAGAAAACAAACTCCCAAATGCAACAGATGTGGAAGAACTTTTTCACAGGAGAGAAGTAGACTGCCCAGCAAAAGGACTGGCATGCCACACCTGTGGAAAAAATAATCCATTTTTCTACAGTTTGTCGCAGTCACAGCAGTCACAGTCACAGTGTTGACATTGTTGAGGGCACTGACTAAACATGTTTCCTGGAATCAATCGACTCTCCTGTATCACCGTGACATACTCAACTGAACATTTGTGGCACAGACTGTCAGTTTACGATTGGTATAGGTACTGATGTGACCATAATTTCAGTCAAACAATACAACAAGAGCCACCACTGAGCCCAACATCAGCAACTCCCAAACTCACCAGGTGGAACCATGACATGCCGTGGACATTGTACCACAAGTGTGAAGAATGGCGCAAATAGAACATTTTCTCTTGGCATTTTTGTTGTTGTTGATGCTGACACTGAGAACTTGCTAGGTCGTGGTGCAGCAAGTGGCTTAGGCCTTGTCCAGAGAGTGGAGAGACTAGATAACATCAAAAAGACAGGTTCTGGAGACACTAATGGTCCTCCAATCAAATGCAAACCCAGTTGAAATACAACTGAAAGAAAATGCGGAACAACACACAGTCTGACTACTGCATGTAGAATACAGATTCTGCTCTTGGAAAAAGTGAAAAAAAAACTACAGCTCATGAAAGAAAATGGGATCATAGAAGAAATAACCAAAGCAACTGATTGGTGTGCGCCAATGATTCCAGTTGTGAAGAAAAATGGCAATGGCAGAATCTGCAGATTTAAGTACTTGAATGAAGCAGTGAAACGTGAGAGATATACATTCTCCCAACATTAGATGACATGTTGCACAAACTGAAAGGAGCCAAGATCTTCAGCAAATTAGATGCGACTTCAACTTCTGGCAATTTTGGCAGGAGAACAAAATGTCACATGGTACTTCGACGATGTTCTCGTTCACAGTGAAAACACTAAGCCCATGAGAAACACCTGGATAGTGTCTGCAAGAAATTCCAGTCTGCAGGTCTGAAACTGAACAAGGAAAAAGACAGAACTACGCAAACAAGAAATTGAATTTCTTGGACATCGCATCAGTGGAGAAGGAATAAGGCCAGATCCTGTGAAGGTTGAAGCCATTCTGCAAATGCCAGAGCCATAGAATACAACAGAAATCAAGAGAATCCTTATAACGATGAGTTTGCTGGGTAGATGTATTTCAATTTTATCACAAACTCAATAGCCAATGACCAAACTGCTTGAATGTGACAGAGAATGGTTTGGGACACACTACAATCAGCAGCCTTCAAAAAGGTGAAAGAAGTCTTGTCACAAAAACCAGCACTTGCGTTCTTCGACGTCAGAAGACCAACTGCTGTCAGTGCTGACGCCAGTGGTTATGGCACTGAAGGAGGTATACTGCAAGAACATAACGGTGACATGAAACAGGTGGCTTTCTGCTCGAGAACCCTCACACCAGCAGAGCGTTGATATGCTTAAATCAAAAAAGAATACCTCGCCGCAGAATGGACATGTGAAAATTTTGAAAGATATATCTCGTTGATTAGAATCGTTCAAGCGGAAAAAGGGCCATAAGCCACTCATGCCTTTGGTTAATACCAAGTATCTGCATGAGACTCCTTTACGCTGTCAAAGATTACTCATCGGATTGATTCGCTTCAACCCAAGAGCTACATTCACTCCAGGGAAAAAAGCTAGTTGTTGTAGACACCTTGTCAAGAAGTCCTTTGCTGACAGAAGAAGATCGGAAAGTTTGCCAGATGATTGATGATGTTGAAGTTCACCTCGACTGTGTCCGATCATCGTGGCCAGCGACAGGCAAGAAACTTCAAGAGATTGAAGAAAAGACAAGAAAACATGATAAACTCTAGGAAGCTCTCCATTACACCACAAACGGATGGCCTCTCTACAAGAGCCAAGCCACCCAGATCTACAAGAGTTGTACTCCATCAGAAATGAATTGAGTGTTTATGGAAATCTTTTTGTGAAAGGCAGTCAGATCGTCATTCCGACTACAATGAGGGAAGACATTTTGAAACTGATCCATGCTGGTCACCAGGGAATTACAAAATGCTGTGAACGTGCCAAGTCTTCAGTCTGGTGGCCTGGAATGAACAAAGGCATTGTCAACATGATACTGTCTTGTCATCACTGTGAAGAAAGGAAACCTACACAGAAGAAAGAACCACTGAATCCAACTCCATTTCCTGAGCGCCCTTTTCAGATGGTGGAAGGTGGCATCTGTGACGTCAGAACAACCAGTACCTTGTCACCATTGACTATGTTTCCAGATACATGGAAATAGCACACTTCCAAACCTCACTGCAAACAGTGTCATTCTAAGCTTAAAGAACATTTTCGCTCGTCATGGAGGTCCTGAACTCGTGACTGATAACGGGAGACAGTTTACATCAGGAGATTTCAAAGCATTTGCCAACAGTTGGAGCTTCAAACATGACACGACAATACTTGCCACAAGCAAAACGGAGAGGCAGAGCGTGTGGTTCAAACTGCACAACGCATCCTGCAGCAAGATTATCCTTTCTTTGCTTTGCTGTCATACCAAGCTACAGCAACTACACCAACAGGAGCGAGTCCAGCTCAACTTGCAATGGGACGTCGACTACGCACAACACTGCCTGCTCTTCAGTTAAACCTGGAACCACAGCTAGTTGACAAGAGTATCACTGCTGAGAATGATGCTCGAGCAAAAAGGCGGAACAAGCAGCACTATGACAGACACAGTGGAACTGAAGATTTGCCAGAACTGCGACCAAATGACATTGTGCTACAGGAGTTAGATCATGAGCGCAAATGGTCAAATCCAGCTACAGTGCTTGGCCAAGTCGCACTCAGATCATACCTTGTGCAGACCCCATTCGGCAACCAGTACAGCCGTAACAGAAAGCATCTTCGCTTGTCCACATCAGTGACACTGCAAAATAGTTTTAGTAGATTCCTACCATGGACTCCTTGTCCCAAAGTCCCATCTGCCAAGCCAGCCAGTAACCCAGTCCAAGAAAGGCCTACTGTGCTCAACACGCCAGCCAGTCCAGACATACCAGAGGAACCACCAGAACAGCCTGCTGGTTCAGGTCCCAGAGTCGGTTCTGGAAGAGGACCACGTCCCACGCTGCTACCATCGAACGTGACAAGAGCTTACATTACGGTCTCGTGTCGCACTAGCAACTCTAAGACTCTTTGAAAGCCTCAAAACGCTTTACTTGACCAAACCGAAAGTCAGCTATTGGAATAACGGCGGCGGAAGGTGCATCATCAATAACATAGCCGACGTGCATGCCGGAAGTTTAGAAGCATCGTCTGCTATGTACGACAAATGATCACTTATAGAAAGGCACGTCTTAAGGCCATGAGGTCAGGTGAAAAAGAGGAACAGGGGAGATGAGATCAAAAAGTCCACAAAACTTGACTCTGTGATACGAACGAGCAGACAGGAGCACAGACCAGCCATTCATGGAGACATTATAAACGGAACCTGTAGGGATAACTTTGAAGTAAAACAATCATGTGTAAAGACTCTTCTTCAAAGCTAGACAACAGCGAGAGACGGATGACATAAGTAAGAGTAAGAAAAAATCTTAAGATACAGATGAAGGCTGCTTCAGAAGCTAAGACAAAAATGCCTAGAGACGCTCTGGAAAGATTTAAAAGTCCAATGCAATGCCCATAGCAACATACGATCAACAAGAAAAAGAGGTGAAAAAAGAATAATCTAATCACTTCACATTCGAAGACCCCTTCCAATTTACTAAGAAACTATTCAAGCTGCCAAACCAGAGACACACAAGTGGACAAAAACAGAACAAAACAAGATAAACCAAAAACAAGCAAAACCAACGAACAAAAACACCTCTTGAGCGACACCTCGACAGGGAAAACACACACACACACACACACACACACACACACATTCAGACCCTCGATGCAAGGCACTGCTGGAAATCCAGAGCGTGATGCCCCCTGCAGCACCAGGGGAAAAGTTTAATGAGAGGCTACCAACACTGGGTGTTGTAAAGAAGGTGACTAAGAAAGCAGAGCTAAATCTTTGCTTGGACCTTATGAAATATTTCGTATACAGTACATGAGATGTCCGAATACCTGGCTCCACACACTGATGAGATCAGCATGCAGAAACTTTAAAATCAGTGACCAATGGATGGTGGGTAATGGAAAGTACATTCACAAACAGCAAATTCGTTTCTCATCAACCAGTTAAGACCATTTCTTTTCTCTATCATGGTAGCAAGGCTCACTAAATGCTGCTCACAAAATGAGTGTTTGGTATTGTCAGTGAGGACATGAGTTATCGCAGGAGCGTCTGGCTGTACAAAACATGCCTCTATGGTTTTGGGAGGGATCCAAAGTGCTAATGGCATCGTTCTGTCTTGAGAAACAATAGTGTTGCATTGGGGTCAGCCAGTTGAGTTACAGCGTCTGCTGTGGCTGAAGAGCCCAATGCTCGTGTGACAGAGTCTGTTGCAGTTGCTGCAGGTGAAGTCTTGGTCATCAGTGTCTGTGGGTGCCGTCGAAATTCGTTGCCGTCTGTGGCGCCTCTGTTCTTCCCTCTGAGCCTCCTTCCTCTGTTCTGCTTGCTTGATGCTGGTCTTGATGGTGGACAGCCAGCTGACCGGTCTGCAGCTGCTGACTCCGGGTCTGCTGGATCGAGGCCACCTGTCCCCAGCTCGTGCTTGCATACATCCTTGTAGCATAGGGCGGGCCGTCCTGTGGGTCTGGAGCCTGTAGCCAGCTCACTTACAGCATGTCCTTTCGGATGCGACCGTCGTCCATTCAGCTGACGTGGCCAAGCCAGTGCAGGCGTCTCTGAGTCAGCATGACAAGCAAGCTAGGCATTCCTGCTTGGGTCAGGACGTCCTTGTTGGTGATGCGGTCCTGCCGAGTGATGCTTAGGAGTCTTCTGAGGCAGTGCAATGGGAAGGCGTTCAGTCTGCATTGAGTCTGCGTTCTGGTCTCATTTCCCTGGTGTGGCAGGGGCATTATGCTCTGGATTTCAAGTAGTGCCTTGCATCGAGAGAGCTAAGGCAGAGAAAATAGACCTAGGAAACACTGAAGAAGTATTTCCATGGCTTCCAAGAAGGAATGCACAACTTGTTGGATCACGCTGGAAGCTGGAATAGCAGTGGGCTGTGGTATTTCTCCAGTGCCGTGTATTTTAGCAATAGTGGTCATTTTAGACGTTGCCATTCCAAGGGCAATGTCCTAAGTTGTAGGGGGTTAAAGCAGACCTTGAGAACAGACACTAAATGCCCACTCAGAAAGCCTCCATGGATGGCACAACAGTCTTTTGCCCCAAGGTGGATGAAAATGACGAGATTTTACGTAGTAAAAAGTGTTGGTAGGTTCATCCAGAAGTAATCTTAAACCAAAAAAAATCACTAAGCCTCTACCTTGGGGGGAAAAAAGCTGAAACCACCATTCTTGCTGTAGCAAACCAAGCTATTCTAGCTGTGACAGAGGAAACGCCATGACCCTCAGAATGTTGTACTATGACACAAAATGAGGGGAAGAAAACCAAGCAAATAGCTGAAGAAATCCTGCAGGCAATAGAGCAGTGTGGCTTCCCTGGCAGACGCAAGGTCTGGTATCTGCAATCGATGATAGCACCAAGGCTCCTCTAGTGTCTTCTGATAGACAACATCAGCGCTAGCACTGTGGAATCAATGGAGGCCACAAATACAAATAACAAATTCACACAGTGAACAGGATAGGTGTCCAATCTGTGTTGCTAAGCAAAGTTGAAACTACCCCTGAAACCACCCTTGAGGACTACACAGTGGGAAAAGCAAAGTTTTCTATGATGGTTAAAGACTCGGGAGACAAAGTTGTGAGACTGATCTGGCTCAAGCTAAACACCAGCAAAAATGGAGAGGAACAAGAAGCAAAGAAAACCCTATGATACATACAATTAAAAAGAGAGATGAAGTACTGGCTAAAGACAAAAGAGAAAGCAAAGAGAAGCATTGTAGCACAGGCAGAGCTGAAACAGAGGCAGGTGTCAGGAGAATATGTGAGACAAGGCAAACAAGGGAAATAAAGTATGTGGAAAAACACATCCCAAAGACATACTAGCTGAACTAAAATCTGGCGTGTGGCTCCTTTTAGGGTAAGCTTTATCCTCAAATCTGTACATGACCTCCAGCCTTCGAATTCAAACCTGACGACAAGAGAAAAATCTAATATACCCAATTGTCTACTCTGCCAACACAAAGAGTGGAACATGGCCTGAAGCCATGCAATATGCGCTAGACTAGCAAGGTACACACAGACACACAGCCAAGTGATTAAAGAGATCGTTCATGCGTTAAGAATGCTGGAGGAGACACTACGCGACCAGAGGCGCCAGCAGCAACATTTCTACTTGACAGGAGGCTGCAAATCATACCTCTGTGACATCAAGGGAATGGAGGCAGGGTCTGCTGCATAGGGGGGCATGACAGAGAGTGCCAAGCAGACCTTTCAGATGGGAATACCTCCCAGAAATCACCAAAAGAGTGGCATTAGACAAAATGCAGTACTCCACTCATATGCCTCTCATTTGACTCATCTGATTCCACTTCAATAAAAACAAACCAGAACACAATTTTGAATTTCTGTTCCAATTAAAAAAAAAAATGGTTTGTTTTCTATCTGCGCTTCACTTCTTTTGGCGTGAGGGGGACTTAATCTTTCCTCTCTTTTTCATTGGCCTATGTACCTTCAACAAGATGTCTCTTTGGGGACTTAACCTTTCCTTTTTTTTTTTTTTGGCCCATATACCATTCAACAAGATGTCTCTTTCTATTTTTTGCTAAAAAAAAAAATCATGCAAGTCATGCTGACTTCAGTTGATGGGGACTCGGTGAGCAGTGCTCGTTGTGTGTGGTCATGTCGCGCTCGTGTAACCGTTTCTTTTACTTCATTCAACCATTTTTGAACTTTGGTTTTTTTGGTCGACTTTGACAGGAACAAATCATAGCAAGAATATAGTTACATTCATTGTCTGTTTTTTTTTTCTCGATTGCGTCATGGCCTTCTCTGTCTTTGTTAAACAAAAAGATATTCCGAACATCTTTGTTAAACAAAGAGACATTCTGAACGCCGTCAACGATCGACCGACCGTGCTCGAACTTTGTTTTGGCGTCAAAACGTACAGCAGGCCAAAGTACCATCCTCAGAGCTCAAGAAATCCGCGGCCTTTGGCGTATCTACCCGGCGACAGAGGGGTCTCGAATGGACATCCTGTTGAAAGGTTTGCAGGTGAGAGACACGATAAAACAAGTTCGTAGCACAAATCCTTTCATCTTGAAAGACGACATGGGAGAGGGAAAAGCCATCAACAAAGATATGGATCGATAACATTCCCTTGACTGTAGCGAACTCTGAGATCGAACTCGCACTGTTTTAAGACAGGATGTGAGCTAAGGGCAGGGATGAAACACGAGAAAGCAAGGGATCAAGACCACAAACTAACACTTTTTTTTTGACAGGACGCAGGTTTGTGTTTATCTCCATCCCTCCTACTCCTTTGGACAAACAGCTCAAAGTCAGCATTTTTAGTACGAGACTACATCATAAACAACAAAAACTAGTGAAATAAAACAGTAATTTGCTCTTGCTGCTTGGAATCTGACTACCACATGTCGCAGTGTACTAAACACTTTGTCTGCCGACAATGTAAACAGCAAGGTCACAACTGTGGGGATCCTTCTTGCCCACTTGCAGACACTCTGGCCAAGGACAGGGAGGTCACAACCGGAGTGGAAGTCACCGTGATGATGGAGAGCGACCAGCCCGACGACTGCCATGGAGAAAAGGACCGTGCACCCAGAAGCAGGCCCAGCGAGCATTGGGCCGTGGGTCTCTACCTCCCTGCAGCTGGAGAGCCTGTTCTGGTGCAGACTGGAGACCCCCAAATGTAGAAGGTCCAAGGAGTGGTCCAGTCCTAAAGAGGAGGGGTAAGCACCTGAAAATGGACAGTGGTAAATCCACCTGTCAGGCTGCCCACAGTAACAACACTGAGTTAAGTGACCAGTGTGGGCAGACGCCCAACCTCCTCGAACAGACCTCATGGTTTTGGTCTCGCTTGACTAATGGACTTTGAGCATGGAATCTGGAAAAGAAATGTGTTGTGTGATATCTGTATCCGTATAGTACTTTCCATTGGATAGACTACGTATTTGTTCTTTGAATTAAGAGGTCTTAGAAATAGATTTAAAAGAGCTACCATCTTTTGTTATCTGAAAAGTAATAATATTGATATCGCCTGTTTACAAGAATCCCATGTTACCGAGAATGATGCGTTGTTAAGGGAAAAACAGTGGGGAGGAAAATTGTTTTATGATGATTGTACGAATAGGAGTTAAGGTGAGATGACTCTAATATCAAAATACGTTGATGGTAACGTATATGTTGAGCTAGCTTTAGAGAGAATCTTAGTTGTCAGTCAACAGTGAACTATGTGAATTTGAATTGGCAAATGTCTATGCCCCAAATAGAAATTAATGTTCATGATAAAGTTACAGTGAACGTGCGCTGAATGAGCAAATCTGTTGTTTGTTTTGGTTATTTTAATTGTGTTATGAATAACAGTTTTTGGGTCAGTTTCATCATGAGTCAGAAGTTAGAGGGTTGAATAATGCAGTAAGAAAATTAAACTTGACAGACGTCTGGAGAGACTTTCATAATGAAAAAAAGATTTCTCCTGGAGTAAAAATAACCCTTTATTGCTCGACGTGTGGATTACTGTTTTGTGTCAGAGGAAATGCTACCCTTGTGTGTTTCGTGTGAACTTAGGACAGTTGTGCATTCAGATCATAAAGCTCTCATAACGGAACTGAACAACGGTAATTTTGAAAGAAAGTCCAGCATACTGGAGATTTGACAATAGCTTCTTAAAAGATGCCAAGTTTGTCTCAAAAATCAACAATTTATTAGATAAGCATCTCAATGATGTTTCTGATGATGTGTCTTCTCTATACGTAGGTGGGATTTATGTAAAGTTGAAATTCGTTCGTTTTGTACTGAGTATGGAAAATCACTTGCATGTAAAAGAAGAAATCGCAAGTATCGTCTGAACGCACAAACTGCGACGAAAGGAAAAGTATTAGCCAGCAATCCCTCAGATAGAGGGGTGCAGAAACAGTATCTTAGTATAAAACAAGAAATAGAGTTGTTGCAGGTTGAGAGAACGAGAGGAGCACAAATTAGAGCGAAAATTAACGGATTGAAGAGGGTGAAAGAAATACAAAATGCTTTTGCAGTCTGGAAAAGGCTAGAGGAAAGAAGAAAGTAATAACGAGATTAACTAAAGATTCAGGTGAGATAATTACAGATCAGACAAATTAAACAACTGGAGACCAATCATATTAAATAACAATGATTACAAATTGTTAGCCAAAGTCTTAGCGTTAAGACTTGGATGAGGCATTACTGCTTTAGTAAATGAAGATCAGGTAGGGTATATCAAAGGTAGAAACATCGCCACAATCACAAGATCGATTGATGACGTAATCAATTACCTAAATAAAACTAATAGAGCAAGCTTTCTGCTCGCTATTGACCATGCAAAAGCATTTTGACTCGATATCAAAGAGTTTTTTGCTGCAAGCCTTTGACGTTTTTGATTTCAGACCAGATTTTGAAAAATGGTATCTATTTTGCCAAACAGAAACGTGACTTCTGTAAATCACGGTGATTGAATTTCCAAGCCTTTTGATGTGAACTGTGGAATAAGACAAGGTTGTCCATTCTCACCATTAGCCTTTGTGTTAGCCATCGAGCTACTAGCCTTTAAATTTCAAAATAGTTCGATTGCAGGCATCGAAGATCCTTTACATTCTAGGAATGGAAATTCTAGTGTTAATAAAAACAATGGCGGATGACACAACATTGTTTCTTACAGACCAACAGAATATGCTTAAATCATTAGAAATCTTGTCGATCTTTGCAAAGTTTTCTGGCTTAAAATTAAACGTTCAAAAAACAAAAGCTTTACTGATGTGGAGCAAAGTAAAAAGACCAAGATCTTCCATTCACAACAGTAAACAGAATTAAAGTTTTGAGAATCTGTTTTGATACCAACAAGATCGCGAAGACAACTGGAAAAGGACAGTTCTCTCTATTCTTGGTAAAGTGATTGCTATAAAAAAAAAAAACTTTTCTGATAAGTCAGTTTGTTTTATGTAATGCAGTCTATAGGTCTTCCAGATGCAGTGCTGCATAAAATTAATGCAGCGTTATACCGATTTTTGTATGGCAGAAAAAAATCAGAAAACGAAAAGAGAAAAGCATTCAAGAAAGTGAAGAGGAAAGTAATTTAATCAATTGTGGATGAAAGTGGTCTGAGCTTGGTCAATATGCTTCCAGTTTCAGAAGTTTCTAAACTTACAATGGATGGGCAAATTTATAAAACGCCAAAGAAAATGAAAACTGGAGGTTTATCCTATTGTGGCATTTGAATAAACTGGCAAATGGTGACAATTTTTTTCAATGTAAACATAAAAACAAAGGATATGCAGCGTGTTGATAGAATTGAAAATGATTTCTAGAAAGACATATTTGCATTATCTAGATAACAAACTATAAGCAAACAAAATGAAATAGACAGTGGTAACTTCCAGGCACAGCTTTATTTCAACAACTCTTTGATGAAATACAAAAATAAAGCATTATTCTTTCCAAACTGACATAATACAGGAATTGAACAGATGAAAGATATAATCCATCAGAACGAACATAGACTTCTGTCTCTTGAGGAAATACAGAATTTGTTTGGGCGAAGCAATGCTAACATTATTTTTGTAATGTAATGCCCTTATTAACTCTTTTCCCAAAGAGTGGATTCAATGGACAGAAAGAGGAGATCCATGCACAAGCCGACAAGAATGTGATGCAAAACACGTATGCAAAACCAAAGAACAGCGGGAAAATGTTATCAAAAGACAACGTAACAAATTTACCAACGGCCCGTTATTGTGGGAAAGAATATCTGAGTACACCCTAGACAAAACAGCCTGGTCCAGGGCTAAAGAAACCACCAGAGAAGAAAGACAAGAGCTCTTCACTGGAAAGCGTTACACAATATTTACCTACACAAATATAACGCTGAACAAAATGAAAATACAAGATAACAATTAATGTTCATATTGTGTTGACACGGTGGATTTTATTGGATTTTTTTTTCTGTAATTGTCCAGTTGTAAAGAATTTTTGGAATGTCATCGAGCAAAATTTTTAAAAAAAAAATTATGTAGACACAAATGTTTAGACTAGCGTTCTCAGTAAATTGGTGTGAACAGTTCAATCTGCCCACGTGGAAATCATGCATACGTAACCTCATTTTATTGGTTGGGAAAATGTCAATTGGTATTTTTGGAAAGACACGGTCTGCTTTTTCATTGCAATTAATCTTTGAAAAAGAAATCGATATAAGGAGCTAGGTCATACTCACCTCATCTTCCAGCTTCATCCAACCTTGTCCACAAGTCCCGCCGCCCCCCCCCCCCCCCCCCCCCCCCCCGTGTCCTCCGGCACCCGCTCCTTGCTTTCTCTGCCCTCTTTTTCTCTTTTAGCAGCTGGCTCTCTCTTATATAATTATTTACTATCACTTTTAGTTCATGTTTCTAAGTTTCAATTATGTATTTCATTCATTCTTTCATTTATTAACCTATTTCATTTCCTTTCGGGGGAATGGGGTGGGGGTGGGTGAAGATCGTGATTCACTGTATCTTTGCGCAGTCTTCTCTTAACTATGTAAATTTATGGAGAGGATTTATTAACTTGTAAATGCTTTTGACTATTGATGCATGATTTTGTACGCTCGCAGATTTGTACGTGTACACACACACACACACACACACACACACACAGACAGTCACTGTTTTGACACCTTATTAGGTTCTAACTCACAGGGCGGGATTATGCAGAAGAATAGACTTTTTTTTCTATTTTTCATAACCTTTATCTTATCAGTTAAGCTTTGCAACGGAACCTTCAGCTCATTACCTTTTTCAAGGACAAAACATGGAGTCAACACCACACATGATCATTTTACATGTATAGGCTATATCTCACGATTTATTTATTGGTTATTATTATTATTATTAATACTTATATGGCGTCTATTCTCGGTACCTCATTCAGTCGTTCTCTGTGTCATCCAGTCTATATCGCTCACTGAATTTCCTTCCTTTCTTCATTCTTTCCATTTCACACACACAGGGTGCATTCTATGTGTAACGTGTCATCCATACCAAAGGCCAAACTGGCCTTCTCTTCCAAAAACTGGTAATGGGATTTTATGTGTGTGCAAGATGTTATGCATGCGTTCACATACAGAACCTCGGTTTACAGAACCAATGTTAAAAGCCGAGGGAAAAATACCCCCTTTCCAAAACAGTATTATTAATTAAGTTAGTTATTTATTATTTACTTACTTGTTTATTTGTTTGTTTATTTTACCCATTTATTTAACTATTTGTTTGTTTGTATGTTATTTATCTCTCTTCTTATTTATCTATTCATTTACTTATGTGTTTCTTTATCTATTCATATAATCTATTTGCTTACTTCCTTATCTACTTCTCTATTTCTTTCTTTCTGTTCTTCTTCATTTATTCGTTTTTATTTATTCATTCATGAATTTACACATCTATTTTGCCCAGCGTATATCACTGGAAGCCACGTGTCTCTGAGACAATGAAGAAAACACAATACATAAACCTTTCTCGTTAAGTGCCGTTTGTCACATTCCAGAAAGGGGCTGATATGGAAGCGAAATTGGAAACGAGCTTTCCCTTACAACTCCACAGTTCCAAAAGCGAACACACCTAGTTCTGAGCGTTTGGATTGGGGACATGGAGCATCTTTTACACCTCTCCTTGAAAAGATTTAATGACACCCATTGATCTCATAGATCCTAAGAAGTGTAATTTCTGCAGGTATCTTTAACAGACACAAGCGAGACTTTTGTCCTTGAGTGTAAACAACACTCCTTTTCAATACGCAAGATAGTCACATCACCTAGCTCATGACTCTAGATTATCATCAAAAAGAAGTGCGGAGAACTTGACCATGATGAGTTCACATGTTATGAAGAAAAATGTTGCAGCAACTGTAACAAGGCCGAGAGGCACCTGTGTCCATTAGAAATGATCTATACGAGAACTTAAATGTTGTCTTTGTCTTTGCCTTCTGGTGTGACAGGTGTCTTGCAGTAATTTGGGCCAGGCCAGTCTGGCGAAGAACATGGCTTTACTCAAGTAACAGGTGATTTATTAAACATCAGGATCAGATCAGCGTGAAAAACAGTCTCTTTGATAAAACCTCTGAAGTCAGTGCAGAATCTAACACTGCCGTTTTACTGCATGCCAATGCATTGGGGGATGAATGGGAAGATTTTGTCGTTTCAATCACGTTCAGGTTCTTTCTATTCTTATCTTCCATCTCTCGGGACACAAATGGAAACGGCAAGGCCTTAACCGAACAGGGCCACGACAGGTCAACCGAGTTTCATGAAAGACCTCAACTTCTGCACAATCAGAATTCCATGAAAGATTTCCACTTCTGCACAATGAGGAGTGTCAGAAACTACATATTTCAAATCATAATCACATCTTCAGATCTCAGTTCTTATTGTGTCTGAGAAATTAACATCAGTCTGTATATCAGACACACAGCTCTGTTATAAAAAAAGAAGAGTGTTAACAGAAGAATCACACCAGATTCACCTTCAGCATTACTCACGGGCAGGATCAACATAACCCTCTCACAATCAATGACAGGTAAGTCATGTCAGACATCATCAACTTCACTCACATATGTATGGGCAGGATCAACATTAACCTTCATACAATCAATGAAAGGTAAGTCATGTCAGACACCATCAACTTCACTCACATATGTATGGGCAGGATCAACATTAACCTCACAATCAATGAAAGGTAAGTCATGTCAGACATCATCAACAGGAACAACACATTTGTGAACCAATGTCTGTGACTCACTCAACAACGCTGTCCCCACAGACAGAGAATGCAGCAAGAAAAGACACATCGCCTCGGTGCTTTGGGAGCCTGCAATCATGCTAAAGATCTTGTATTCCTTCTTTCCTATAGTTATTTAGTAGTCACATCCCATGACATCCGTCAAAATGTGAGCACACCAAATCATCAACAACATGTCTGCTGAACTGTCTACTGAACACCTGTCTGTTTGTTTACCTTAAATGTTCAGGTGACACCGTTCGTCATAACATGTTTGAGTGTTTCCTTTGCGGTTTTGACATTAACATCGTGTCTGCCAAGATGTCATAAGAAATCTGTTGGTACAGACGTTAATCATCCTCACCAGTCATTGGCCGTGATCTAACAGGCATCTAGGTGCGTGTCCGAAAGAGGCGTTCGACAGAGCAGAAACCTGTGTACTCACTGAGCGGCTCTTTGTAAGCGATAAAACAAAACAAGACAAACAAAGTAAACAAAGTGAAACAGGCAAAACAAACAAATAATCACACAAACAAACAAGGGGTATGTAACATTCTTACATTTCAGGATATGACCGTGATCTTTGCTAGTATGGACTGTAGTGTTCTTTTGAATCGTTTGACCGAAGCGTTAGACTGAGCATGGTACAGTAACAGATCGTGAAGATACAGAATGGACAGTAGGCAATAGATTCGCTTCACGACATTTAATACGAAGGCTTACGACGAATGTGACAGTATTCGTGCATTTCTCATGATGTATGCAAGAGATACACAAGTCTGATGATGCTTTGTGTATCAATCGATCTTTGAAGTGAAAAATGCTACAGACCAAAAGATAACAGGACATGATTGTAAGATATGTCTAGGAAACAGAAGAGACAATTCATTGTTTATCATAGAATTAAACTTCAAAAACACGACTAACACGAAATCTGACATTAATTGAAAACTCAATTGTTCATTAAACAATGATTCAAAATATATAACTAAAATTAGATATATATCATGAAAAGATACGATGAAAGAATATCCAGCCATTTACAATAAGCTAGGAAACTTGTTCGTGCACATCTACATCAAATTATATTAAAATGTCGCACAAACTATATCTGAGCATAACAGTGTTCAAAATCCTATCAACAACAAAATAATACTCTACAATTAAAAGGAACAGACCTAGTAGAAAAATTCTAATGAAAGAAATTCATTAATTAGAGAAAGAAACTGTCAATGATATATGGCTGAAAACAAACAAACAAACAAACAAAACAATGAAGGCGTTTTGCTTTGATCCAAGGTTTGATGGATTTCGCAAAGCCAAAACATCACTGACTATATGTGTGGGTTGAAAAATCAGTACGTAAGTAGGCAACTGACAAAATCACAAAATTAGCCTGGATATAACAATGACCATAAACATTCTTCTTGAAGTGAACAGCTTGCAGCAACAGCTGCATGAAAAAAAAATGACGAGCAGAAGTATGGGACACTAACAGGTAGTTCACAATCAGTCATTGCTGAAGCATAGCTGAAGGCTTATAGACAGTCATTCACTGTGACAGACAATGGAGAATTATAGAGAGTTGTTCACAGTGACAGACAATGGAGGATTATAAAGAGTCATTCCCTGTGACAGACAATAGAGGCTCATAGAGAGTCGTCCACTGTGACAGACAATGGAGGCTTATAGAAAGTCAGTCACTGTGACAGACAATAGAGGCTCATAGAGAATCGTCCACAGTGACAGACAATGGAGGCTTATAGAATCAGCCAGTGTGACAGACAACGGAGGCTTATAGAATCAGCCAGTGCGACAGACAAAGGAGGCTTATAGAATCAGCCAGTGTGACAGACAATGGAGGCTTATAGAGTCAGTCACTGTGACAGACAATAGAGGCTCATAGAGAATCGTCCACTGTGACAGACAATGGAGGCTTATAGAATCAGCCAGTGTGACAGACAATTGAGGCTTGTCAGCAGTCATTCACTGTGACAGACAATGGAGGCTTATAAAGTGTCGTTCAATGTCACAGACAACGTGACCCATACTAATGAGTCAGAATACCATCAGATGGCTTCACAAAACGCCTCCTCACTGGAGGACTGCATCAAGGAGGTCTTCAGTGAGATGAAGTACCTGCCTTGGGACAATCCGGATAACATCGTCAGTGCAGAGGTGGAAAAAGTTGCTCATCAGATCCAGTTTAATGTGTTAGGAGTACTCTTTCTGATTGGTGGTCCAGCCAACGTCATCAACATGGCGGTGTTTTACACACAGGGTCTGAAAGATCGAGTTAACCTGTGTCTGTTTACTCTGTCTTTGAGCGACCTGCTGTTTTTTGGTCACGTTTATGTTTCTTCATGGTGAGCAGTTGCACCTGCAGTTCACTGCAAAGGAACAGTTTGGTCCCATGACAAGGTTTATATTCAACTACAACGTTGTTGGGTTTGCTGCCGTTGATATGTTTCTGGTATTGTGTCCGCCAGCATTGCAACAGAGAGGTGTCTTTGTGTCTACAGTCCATTCAAAGCTCGGCGCCTGTTACGTACACGTACAATGGCAGTTATCATCATTTTGGTCTACATTGTAATCCTTAGTCTGTTTTTTTGTTGTGGTTTTCAGATATCGCATAAAGTGTATGTATGATCCCACGTCCGGAGAGACAATAACGACCTTTGTGGAAGGGAACTGGTATAAAGGTCACAAACAGTTCATTGACCGTTTGAACTCTGTTCTATTCGGCGGTGCGCTGCCCGGGACATTGCTGATTGTGGTGACCACGACAACAGTCCTGACCATCGTCAAACTACGTCAGATCGTGACGTGGAGATCCAAAACTTGCTGGACCATGTCTCACCGTGAGGTGGCCCTGACAAAGATGCTCGTGGTGAATTCTTTCATATTGATCATGTTTTTCTTCCCCGATGCCATCAACCACCTGACCAGGCTCTTCATTCCGGAAATGAGGTCTGGAGGACGCTATCACAATTTGTTCCTAACCATGCTGTGGGTTGGCGACACCTTTGCCTATTTCAGCGCCACCCTGAACATCTTTGTGTATTACGCTATGGGGTCCCATTACAGGCGGACGCTCTGGTCGCTCTTCGATAGGAAACTGAGATCAGAAAAAACGAGAGAGATGTCTTCAGTCCACAACAAACAATCATGAACAACGTTTTAGAGAGGGATTCCATGGAAACTGGAATGTGGAGTGTGGGGAAAAAAATCTGTCTGTCTGTCTGTCTATCTGTCTCTCTGTCTCTCTGCCTGTCTCTCTCTCTCTCTCTCTCTATATATATATATATATATATATATATATATATATATATATGCATATACATATACATATATATATATATGTGTGTGTGTGTGTGTGTGTGTGTATATCTCTATCTTCATATATACAAACGAATTACCAGCATACTTCTAGCTCCAGAGGATAGGCCATCACGACAAATTAGGTGACTTGTGAAGCTTTCGTTGGGTGGACGCCAACTTCTTTATCTAGCTGGCAAGTTCAAGAATGTGCCCTCATCTGGGTATGTCGCTTGAATCAGCTTCCACGCAAGACCTTTAGATACAACCATTGTCTTTTACTCAGAACACATACTGCATGGGCAGTTCCCCACCCTAACGTTTGTGGAGCTCTTTCCTATAAAAAAAAAGAGGGAAAACAGTTTAAATACCCTCTTTGGTTGACATGTGTTCAGTAATATCTGCTTCAAGAAATCTTCATTTAAAATTGCATTAAATTGGTGACTGTTGTAAGCGTTTTTTGAATTATAGAATGTTTCATTTTCGAAACGCACACCGTATTCTCTAGTTAATAAATGTTGTTACTATTTGGAAAGATATGCTTGTTTCACTTCAGCATCAAGCGTGACGTATATTCTAAACATGTTAACCCTGCTGCCATTTTCGATCATAATTTATTGGTCACAGTGCAAAAAAAAAGCAGCGATCGCCTTTGTATAGAGGACTGGAAAGAGCCTGCCTTGTATTACCATTGTAGTTCCTTATTGAAAAGATGAGGGTTTCCTGCAAGTGTGGTGTATCGACCTTCTTCCTTCCTTTTCAGATAACCGTTCTTGTCGGTAATTCTCAGAACGCAGGGTCTACAACGTCCTCTCTCTCTCTCTCTCTCTCTCTCTCTCTCATTGATTGTAATCTCCTTGCCAACCTGACCTTTTCGCCAATGGCAGTAAAAATTGTGTAAGCGTCAGTGTCAATCTCTCTCTCTCTCTCTCTCTCTCTCTCTCTCTCTCTCTCTGGTAAAAAATGGTATCAAAGGAAAACTCTTTCGGTGTATTCATAGGATGTGCTCTACAGAATTCGCTCTGGCGCAAAATTGACAGACTACATAAACTGTACCCGGCGGGTAAAACAAGGGGATGTTACAAGCCCACTGCTGTTCTCTTTATTTATAAATGAATTAGCAATAGAAGTGATTAGAAATGGGAGGCATGGGTGCAACGTTTATGCATGATTATTATTTGAACTATTTACATTACATTTGGCAGATGACATAGCTCTTCTGTCGGAAACAATAGTTGGGTTACAGACGCAACTAAATAGTCTACATAGGGCAGCAACAACACTCCATCTGAATGTGAATGTGAATAAAAGTAATATAGTTGTATTTAGAAGGTGGGTACTTAGCAGCTAGTGAACATTGGACTTACAATGGAATCCTTATGCCTGTGGTTAATGTTTATAAATATTAGGCATCTATTTTTCAACACGGTTGAGATTTACTGTTTCTTGTAAGAACCTTGCCTGCAGAGCAAAGTATGCGCGTTGTTATGTATATTGCAAAATTACGTAAGTTAAAATGCAATTCTCTTGCTGTATATTTAAAACTATTTGACGCGCAGATACAACCCATTGTTCAGTATGGGTGCTGAATTGTGGGGGCTAAGTAATGCTGCACACCTTTGTGAAAAAGTACATCTCTTTGCTCTGAAAAAGTTTTTAGGAGTTCAGTTACAAACACCGAATGACCTTGTGTATGGTGAGACAAATAGATACCCTGTTTACATAAATTCTGCCGTTAGGTGCATGCACTACTGGTTAAAGTTGACAAGAATGGATGAGTCAAGATTACCGCGAAAAGCATATAGAACATTATTTGAGTTAGACTCTCGTGATAAGACAAACTGGGCGTCTGATATTCGCTGTAAGTTATACATGTTTGTTTGGTTTATGTGTGGTTAAACCAAGGTGTTGAGGGAGTGGAACAGTTTATCGCTGACTTTAAAGAAAGACTTGTACTTTGCAGATGGCAAGAATGGGATTTTCACGTCAAGAACAGTGACAGATTTAGTGTATATAAGACCTTT
Organism: Conus betulinus; assembly: GCA_016801955.1. NCBI lineage: Eukaryota > Metazoa > Mollusca > Gastropoda > Neogastropoda > Conidae > Conus > Conus betulinus. Next base: position 2,067 of record JADBJO010015907.1, on the reverse strand, counting down.
TGTACAATAGCAATGGATAAAATGCATTTAACGTTAAATCTAGACAGACATATCAAGATTATTACAACAAGATTCAGACTGGGTATTTCAGATATTGCTGTACATAGATGTCGATACAAACAACATACCCCTGTTGATTTGATTTGTCCATTGTGTAAAAAAGAGAAAGAAGATGAAGTGCATTTTGTTCTGTGCTGTCCTTTACTAAACGAAATAAGAGAACGTTATATACATTGAAATACTACAGATTTCCAAGTCTTTTCAGATTAAGTTTTACTTCTAGCTTCCAATAATGAACGAACAACTAGAAATCTGTCCATTTACCTATACAAAGCATTTAAGTTACGATCTGTTCTTGTTTCTTAATGTAAAGCATTGAATCAGCTTTTGAACTTGTAAAATATCGATTGATACACCTTTCTCTCATCACATTACAACCCACCCACCCACCACCCTCCCACCTTCCCTAACAGTAGATCATTTTGAAGTCTACTGTTGTTGTTTTGTGTTTGTTTGTTTGTTTGTTTTTTCTAGTGCTGGACGGCAGTTAACTCCTGAAATTCCAGGGACGCGGGTAGAGTTAGAGTGGTCTCTATGCTCGTTCCTGGAAATTCCGAGTTGCTGTGTGCTGTGTTCAGCAGTCCTCTCTCCGCATCAGCAAACCTGGCTAAAGCCTGGCCCAGTGCAGACGTAACACGCATCAGTAAACCTGGCTAAAGCCTGACCCAGTGCAGACGTAACACGCATCAGTAAACCTGGCTAAAGCCTGACCCAGTGCAGACGTAACAGACAGGATGGCACACAGATGATCCTGTCAGACAGAGAGTGACAGTGAATTAGGGTCCGTTTCTGTCTGCTGGTCCCTCTGTTCCCTGTCTTGGGTTGGACGTGCTGGTCGCGCGCACTCACACAAGCACACACACACACACATAAAACACAGTGTGTGCGCGTTCACCTGCACACGCACGCACACACACATACAGACACACACTCACACACACACACACACACACACACACACACACACACACGCGCGCACGCACGCACGCACACAGGCGCACACGCACACACATGCATATACACACAACGAGCATGCGCGCAGACATACACACCCACACATACACGCTCACATGCGTTTGTCCAGTTCTTCGATATCTGTTGTTGTGTGCATGCGCTGGGCGCAAGCTTCGAACATCCTTTTCAGAAGATGTCTTCTCGCTTTTTGTCTGTATTTGTGCAAGACGAATTGGTGCCGTAATCAGCACTCGTTCGCAGTCGTGGGTGTGTTATTTCTCATCAAGGGAGCAAGCCTTCTTTCTTTAATATCATTTGTTGTCTACTGTTCCCTGATCAAGCTATTCCTCTTCTTTGTTGCTGCCTGTGTCCTTTCTGTGATGCCATGGTCCTCTTGATGCCAGACATGAAAGGTGTCTGATAAGATCCTGGGCTGTTCAGCCCATAAAACTTTGTTGCTCCTTCTTGTACGACGAGGAATCTCGTTTCGGAACTACATTCCTTCAAGCTACTGGTAAGACTGACGTACTTCTTCGTCTTGGAGAAGTCAGCCTCCTCCGTTCTGGTTCCTTATGGTACGGTGACAGTTTTGATGAACGGGGGGAATGGGGGGGGGGGAAATGGCACGGGGGGGGGGGGGGGGGGGGGATGAATAGTTCAGTTAGTAAAGCCCGGGACTCATAATCTTTGTGTTCCTGATGTTGCTGGTCCAAATCTCCACTGGGCCGTATTGGTACAGGAGGAGTTTTCTCTCAGAGTTAGCATTCGTTCTAGCGCCATTCCTCCCACAGCTCTGGAGACTATCAATCGAAGTTTCGTGTGCGATCGCGCGCATAACATCTTGCACACACGTAAAATCCCGTCACCAACTTTCGAAAAAGTAGGCCAGTTTGGTGATTGATATGGATGACACGTGACATACTGTATGCACCCAGCGTGAAAAAAAAAAATGAAGAGAAACTGAGTGAAGGATATTGACTGAAAGACATAGGAAACGACTGAATGAAGCGCCGGCAATCCAAAGGGAGTAGTTAGTGTCAAGTCGTCATGAGG
>JADBJO010015906.1:35000-37500 GCA_016801955.1 Conus betulinus | reverse complement strand
GATGGTCATGATGATGATCATGATGATGATCATGATGATCTTGCTGCCTTTATTACCTTCAGACCAAGATGTGGCGAACATGCTCATTTGATTGAGCCAAAAAAACAAAACAAAAAATGCAACAAAAAAAAAAAAGAAATTTATCATTTTAAAAAATACACACACATAATTCCACTCTTCGTACTTCTTTTTTTTTTTTTTTTTTTTTTTTTTTTTTTTTTTTTTTTTTTGCCACGTGGCCTTTTTTTAGAGAAGAGAAAAAAAAACGATAAACTATGTAATGTTCATCTTTGACAACTGGACATATCAAAGTATTGACGTCCATAAATATATTACTATAGGCCTGACATTATAATGTGTGATGCCATCAACAAGAAATAGGGAAAAAATTTTAATTCATCCTGAAGAACTAGATTAGAGACACAATAACAGGATGGGAACTACTCAAATGTATCGCAATCCTGCTATCAATTCCAGTCAATAATGTAAGCTGTGTGTGTGTGTGTGTGTGTGTGTGTGTGTGTGTGTGTGTGTGAAGATTTCACATAATGTTTGGAGAAATATAACATGTAAAGATAGAAATTTGATATATGTTCTATTATGCAAACAGTTTATGTTGGTGAAACTGAACGTTCATTGAAAGAAAGAATAGCGGAACACAGACGTGACATCAAGTTCCAAAGACAAAGGCCAATAGGCCTAGTGCGACATTCACTTCAGCATTCAGCAGAAGACCTTTGCTGTTGGGGTGCTGGCAAAAGCTTACAGTGAAAGCAAAAGCCTCAGACTTATTACTAACGAGAAACGGATAAGGACATTAGATACAACAGTACCTAATGAATGCATTGTCAAGACAAATTTGTAACACCCTGTACAAATTCACCTATGAACTACATTGATGATTTGCAGAAAATTTACATCTTTTTCAGATAACAGTTGTGGTATGCCATAGTAGTGATAGACAGGACTATTTTACATTATCCTATGCTTCTCTGGGTCCTCCCCAGCACCTTCGGGTGTTTCTTTTTTTCTTCGACATCACACATTATGATGTCAGGCCTTGCGCAATATATATATATATATATATATATATATATATATGACGTTAATTCTTTGATCTGTCCAGTTGTCAAAGGTGTACATTACGTAATGGTATTGTTTGTTTGTTTGTTTTCTTCTTTTGAAAATGGTCACGTGGCAAAAAAAAAGAAATATGATGAGTGGAATTATGATTTTGAAAATACTGTTTTCTTCCCGTTGGAGGACTATAATTGCACAAAAGACTAAAGGACACAAACGTGAGTCCTCTCCAGTGGGTGAACAGCTGACCCACGCCCAACATCACTTTGAAAAGGACAACGTGCAAGTGCTCGACAGAGAAGCTGGATGGTTCCAGAGGGGAGTAAAGGAGGCAGTCCACATCGCCGCCAGGAACCCCACCCCTAACTGCGACCGGGGCCGACACAACCTGCCATCGGTGTACTCCTCACTCATTCAGTCGCATTATCGTGAGTTCGCTCACGGCGGTGCGCACTGAAGCCAGTTTTCAGCCCAGCACAGCTGAAGACGTCGGCCGGATTGCCGACGAAAGCTACGTACACAGTGAGAAGCCTTCTTTAACTGAGTGACTTGTTTAGTCTAGTAGTCATTATGACTATTGCTTTTGTTTGTTTGTTTGGTTTTTTTTCAAGACAGTTTAAAAATCTTTCCATTTCAATTGAAAGAAAAACTTCTTTTTTCTTTAGAAGAAGCGAAACTGTGACCACAGTAGACAAGCAACAATGTCTATGCGTTTTCATGTATTTCCCTTTCTCATGTTGCAGGGCAAACCAGCTGCTAATCATTTGCCATTTTATTCTCATATTTTTTGACAACAGGTTTCTCTGTCGTGATTTTCTTTACGTTTTTGCGCAGGCATATCCCTTACGCTGTTATTATTACCTCGTGGGTGGTGGTCAAACAACTTTTCTTTTTAAGGAACGACCAGAAATTTCATGTCTTGTAGTGCACTTTGCCTCCTCTCTATTGGCATAGAAATATGACCATACTTTTATGTGCTCCACTTACCATTGGCTAGTTCTCTGTCAGACGGTCTCGCGAAACTCAAAACTTGACATGGTCTGTTGTTGTGTTGTTGCTGCTGCTGCTGCTGTTGTTGTTGTTGTTGTTGTTGTTATTGGGCTGTCAACTGTAAATTTTAAAAAGTATTTACAATACCTCCGCCGAACAACGTGGACAAACAAATCACAAGACAAAACACGACGCGTTTCGACCTCTTAGGTCTTCTACAGGCAAGATAAACAACACTCAAAAAAACAAAAATGGAGAACGAGCAAATTTGACAAACGTACGTGATTGCTCGTTCATTTTCAGTGTTGTTTATTTTGCCTGAAAAAGACCTAAGACGTCGAAACGCGTCGCGTTTTGTCTTGTGATACGTCTGTCCACGTTGTTTGGCGGAAGTTTATAAATACTTTTTAAGATTTGTTTACATATCATA
>JADBJO010015906.1:0-30000 GCA_016801955.1 Conus betulinus | reverse complement strand
GGATTCCACGGCGTAAAAGGAAATCAGCATGCTGTTCTTGACTGCAGGGAGAGACCCGAAGCGCGACTACTACACGATGTGGATGTGTAGGCCATACACACTGGCCAGCCGCATCCAGGTAGGGGACAGACATTTAGGACACAGCTCCTTGGCAATGTGGTTAGCGTCGCTAACTCCCGGCTGGAAGGTAGTGAGTTCGATACCCATCAGAACCATTTATTTGTGAATTTTTTCTGCCACAACCAGCTCTTACCTAGAAGGTCCTTTCTAACACAAATTACTTTCAAACCTGTTTCTTCTTCATACTTTGGCACAAACTCAGGCTCTCTCGCTGGTTTTTTTTCCTTTTTTTTTTTTAAACAATGATTCTGAGCATCTTCTCGAAGAAACAGACGCAGCTTAACACAATTTCGCGTGTGGAAGTTAGCCACAGTTGTCGCTCTTTGAGCACACCCTTTCCCCCTCCCCGCTACGGGTTAAGCTCTGCAAGTTTAATTACTGCTCAAGAAGTTCATCCCTAGCATTTCTTTTCAATGTATTCTTTTTCTTCTTCTTCATATTTATGTATCCTCGTCAAACATAGGTACAAAAATACAGCATAATCGCACATGTAAAACAGGGTGTGCATTATGCATGCAGCTGGCTGGAAATTCAAAATTACTTTTGCGGGACGCCATCTCCGAGACATAGCAGAAGATCTAAGAGCACTTGATTGTTTCAAAAGTATTGTTGCTGGTCAGACATCGACACATCCCTCTCAGGACATGCTTGACCCATGCTGACTCTTTCTGTAGGGTAGGTACTGGTTTTTAGCTTCATTCCAGTGTTTTGATGGTCGTGGCTCTGGAAAATGCCCAGCTTTTTTTTTGCAGTGTACTCTTATATTCTCATTGTTTGTATTCATTATCTTCGGCACCTTTGGGCTTTATGCATTTTCATGCATATTTGATTTTTTTTTTTTTTTTTGTACTTACTTCACTTGATCATGCCTTCCCTTCAGCTGTAACAAACTGTTTTGAATGTTTTATGTGTATTGCTGGAATGTGGTTGGTGTTCTTTAGTAACACGCCTCTTTTGTTTGGCGCTCAGAGGCTTTCTTGTGTACTTATTCTTAAGCCCCCTCCTTTCCTGGTTTTGTAATATAAGCTAGCTGTTTTTTGGGGGTTTTTGTTTTTTTTTTTTTTGGTTGTTTTTTTTTTCATGTTCATAGATATTTACGAATTCTCGTTTTGGGATTGACTAGCGAATTCACAAGGCATCTGGGGACTGTTCTGTTCAGGTTGGCCAGGAAAGACGGTGTATGATAGTGGCTGTTTGGCCGTATCGATGTGGTTGCTCTAGGAACTGAGACCAAGAGAAAGTTTGTGATAATGGCCGTTTGGCCTTATCGATGTGGTTGCTCTAGGAATTGAGATTTGCCTGTGAAGGTTCATGTCCTCCCTACTACAGTGTGACCTTGTTCTCCCACCTCCCTTTTCTATATACAAGCAAGGAAGTTATATAACTTACTTATAGCCCAGCCAACCACAAAAGGCCATATCAGGGTCGTCACCGCATTGAAGTCAACTCAAGTCATGATCATTATTGTTGCTTTTTTTTTTTTTTTAAACTCATTCACACAACCCTTTAAAAGATGCCTTCTAAAAGCATAGCAGAAATTTTGAAAAAAAAAAAAAAACTTTTCCTCTGTAAAATCTTAGATCAGATGAAAAAAGTTCATCTCTTTGAGAAATTCAAAGGTCACATTAGATGGGACATCTCTGAACAGAGTTTTCATGGAGTCTGCTGTAAAGTGTTCATGTCTCACGTCGTGCAAAGTCCCAACACTCTAAAAGACTATGTTTCACTGTGAGTGATACATGACATGGAATGCACCATGGAGCTTCTTCGCCTTTAAAAAGATAACGGGTGTAAAAGGAGAGGCCTGTGTGAAAACAAACAGCACAAAAAGTGTTTCTTCTTTACAGTCCCCTTGGGAACATGGTAAAAACTCTTTCAGGTTTGGACCGATCGTAAATAGTTTGTTATCTGTCTCTGCGAGTCCCATTCCTCTTGCCAGAGGTCTTTGACATAAGCCTGGGCTTTGGGTTTCAGGTCAGTGTGAGGGATGGACAATCTGCTCAACTCTTTATTTGTGGAACTCTTGGCAAGTTCATCAACCACTTCGTTGCCTAAAATGCCCACATGGCTGGGAACCCAAGAAAAACCTGTTTTTATATCCATCTGATTTCAGAGAGCTGTACAGTTCAAATAATTTCAGCAATTGAGGATGCTTGAGGCCGGCAAATGCCTCCAAAGCAGAAAGGGAATCCCATTAAATGAGGAAATCTTTATGTTTTGTATATACAGGCACTGGTTTGAACAAGCTAGTATGAAAAAAAGGAATGTTATAACCAAGAGTAGTTTTTATAAAATACTTGCTTGTAAAAATGCTGAATCACCGTCCCATCTTTTTGCTCCATTGTGAAAAGTGCAGAAGCCAAAACTGTTGAAGGTTAGAAGTTAAGGACTGCTGCTCTTTGGTATACTGAATGTAAAAGGCATGGTTAACTCCTTTGCTCTACAAACATTTTGTATAAGTGAGGTTTTGGTTTTAAAGTGTCTGATCACACCAAATATGGATAATGGAGTAGTACAGGTGTTTCGTAAAAAGATTTAAGAAAGAATAATATTGAGATCTTCTTCTTCTTCTTTTCTTTGAGTGTCCACCTTCATCAAGTTGAAGATCTTGACACTTTAGTGTGCATGACTGTTTTTTCATCCCACCATTAAGGCAGCCATACTCCAACTTCGGGGAAAGGTGCATGCTCTGTGTAAGGTGTCATCCATACCAACCCAATGGCCAAACTAGTCTTCTCTTCCAAAAGTTGGTGATGGGGTTTTACATGTGTGCAAGATGTTGTGCACGCGCGTTCACTCATGGAACCTCGGTTTATAGTCTCATTCGAAGGACTGTATGGGGAATGGAGTCAGAGCCTATGTTAACTCTGAGGGAAAAAATCCCCCTGTACCGAAATTCAAACCCAAACCTCAGGATCACGAGTCTGGCACTTTACCAACTGAGCTATTCTGGCCCCCAAGATTCATGTTACAAGACAGAATTTCATATCATCATGTGCTGTCAGTGAAGGGTTTTTTTTTGTATATGTTAATATACTTCATACCTGAGTTGAACATAGATTGTGGAGGACATAGAATTGAAGGGCATGGAGGTGGGAGGAAGCACACAGACCCTGGGGTAATGTAGACCTCAAAGAGAAGGGTGCAGAGTGGAGGTGGGTACAGATACAGACCTTGGGAATTACAGGCAAGGAGGATATCGGTTTCAATCTGGGTGAACAGACCTGAGAGGACCACAGACAAAAGGAGGGGGGAGGGGGTTGCAAGGGTTGGGGTGGGGATGGGGGGTTCACAAATCTGGGGGGGGAGGGGAACAGAGACCTGTGATCCCAAAGGCGTGACCTTACCATGCTAAGGCAACCTGTTTAATTCTATGCCAGGAAAGTTACTGTATAAAATTTCGCCTGATGGTTACGAATTTGTGACTGGTTCACATAAATTTTGAACTCTCCAATTCGTAAGCAATCATTTCACGTTGCTCAGCTGTTACATAAAATGTCAAAGCAGTCTGGAAATGATGGAAGACAAATTCTGGACACGGAGATGAGCTAAACTCCATTCCACAGCCTGCAAATAATGACAGTTCCAGGCAGTAGCCGAGTAGGCTTAAGATCCACCTCACTCAGCGTCCTCACGCAGTATTTTGCAGGGTATGGGGAACTGTCCTGTAACTTATGGGAAAGCTCTTCAGTGGTCAGTCAATTGTCACAACATGCCTATCTGCATTACCATCAAGTTCCATTAAAAAAGGAAATGGGGTGATTTTGTAAATCTGCAGACTAGTAGTTAGGGCAAACTGATGAAGAAACAGCTTTAATGCCGCTATCCTTACACTGATAGTTCTCTGAGCTGGGGCCATGGGACGATCACCAAGTATGAGCCGGACTCTGGCAATCCAAGGTGGTGTCAGGCTGACTTACTAGTCAGAGAATGAAGTTGTGAAAGAGATCAGAAGATGAGGCGGGCAAGTAATGAATACACTTACAAAGAAGAAATCAAATCATTTCAATCTCTGAAGATGAAAAACTACCAAAGGACAGATCTGTTTAATATTTTTCATGATTTTCTGTTTTCACTTGAGTAAAATTCAACATGTTTTCACTTTTAAGAGAAAAATGCAACAGACACACTTTTAAGATTCAATTTTAGTCAGTGACATACTTTATAAAATCTTGATGCTTAAAAACAGAAAAGTGAAGAATACATTTATACCTGGATACATAAAAACATGAGTCAGTTCATGTAAATATGAATACACCAGTCAAATGTATTAAAAAAATATACTCTGCTCATACAAAATCCTATATTAAGCATGGCATATGCACAGGAACGTTCTTCGGACTGCTATATTCTGGACAACACCAGGCTCTAAAATAACTCTGCTGTCCATTGCCACCACCTCCTCCCCTACCTACACACCCTTTAATAACTTATTTGTTCTGACAAAGAACCTAACTCTTGTTCCTTGACATTTATGCAGATGTATTACACTGGCTGAAATGAGTATGGTTCTTATCTCTTGTTGAATCGAACTCGACAGTGATGAGGTTGGCTCTGGTAACAATTCAAAGTCTTTACATCCAGCAGATAATTCACGAACTTCTATTTACACAACTGCCGCAGTGGTCCCAAAGCAATATTCGGCACATCACCGTTTTCAATCACATACCTTCATTTGGCTTCTCCCAAATCCTTATGACTTATGGATCCAGATATTGAAAGTTTACAAAACATGGCTGCATCACCCGCCTGTCAACATTCATCCGTTATGAAGTATTCTAGCATGTTCAAGAATCATGAAGAAGCAACAGCCAATCAAAATGCATGGAACTTTCTAGAAGGATCGGGAACTATGATGTATTATAGCCCAATCAAAATGCTTCAAAACATTCAAGAAACAATTTCTGGAAGCTTCTTGCGTTTTTGACCCCATTCTGGGGCTCGAATGAGACCTTCTGGAATTACTAAGCAATTGTGCATACATTAAATGGCAAACACACATCTCATGAAACTTAAACAGAGCAAAACCAAACGTATATCGCTCTGACTCAATCAACAAATGGGCAAGCTGACCTGTTCACAACATTATCTTTCCCCTATCAGGTGTAGCCACACCCCCTCCGGTCAGCATGCTTGGATCAGCATTTCACCGTACATGTGGCTTTGACCCACTTCATCAAATTCAGCTGAACACACCCGGCCAATAATCACTGTCTCCATTCTATCTTCGGATACTTCTAGCGAAGCACACAAGCGGTTCCAAAACAAACATGACTAACATTTCCCATACCATCAATCTTGTCCATGCTCAAAAGTTTAGCCATACTGTCAATCTTGTTCATGCTCGACCCTGATAAACAAAAAATGCCAGTTGATAGTCTTGTCGTGTTCCACACTCACTCTCTCATTCAGCCTACACAACATCTATAATGTAACCAAAGCTTAAAAACAGCCTTAATGCAATATTCTGATCAAAGGCATCTGTCTGTCTGTCTGTCTGTCTGTCTGTCTGTCTGTCTGTCTCTCTCTCTCTCTCTCTCTCTCTCTCTCTCTCTCTCTCTCTCTCTCTCTCTCTCTCTCTCTCTATGTTCCATATCACTATCACCCAGTGGACCACACAGGGCCTTTTCTGGTCTGTCACCACACAACAATGAAAGGTCCAGTCGAACAATACACAATACAACAATCTATAAAGTACATGCAACAAATTCGTAACGACAGGTGATCTATTGACATCGTCAGAGAGAAAAGTCAAGGCCTCGCTGACGGCATTAGCTGCTCCATTCAATTTATAACCAGAACATTAACTGAATTGTTGAAATTCCAATGAAAAATAATAAGTACACACACACACACACACACACACACACACACACACACACACAAATACTTTTTTTCCCAGATACAGTACAGGAGAAAAAGCACCACTGAATGGACATCAAGTGCTCCCTCCACACAGTGTTTACAGTCTCACTGCCAAGTGACAGACGACAACATAAAACTGCTAGCATGTTATACACTAGAACTCATACTAGAAAACTGTGCCAAGACTTTCCCCAATCAAAAAGGTGAAATGGGCCAGATATGCAGAGAAACAGTCAGCAGAAGAAGACGGGTAAAAATAAAACAGTCAAAGACAACATAATTGGACATGGGAGTACGGGGAGGGGGGTGTCTCTGTAATTGTGAATGATCCGGTTGGATCTGACTCAAGTAGGTGATGAATGCACAGTCACTTGGGTTGCCCAGTGATCAATGCCACTGACACACCATACTGCTCTTTTTAGTTTAGAATCACTCGTTCATTTCATTATTACCCTTGACAATTCTGGTGATGATTATCACTGTTACAGTGTTATAACATCAAAAACAACAATTATCACTGTTACAGTGTTATAACGTTAAAAGCAACAACAGCAAAAAATTACATCCATAAAGTGACACATGGATCAATCTCTTCCCCTTCACCATGAAAAAAAAAAATCAATTTGCTAACAATTTCCATGTCACCGATATCTAAAACATGAAATCAAAACTTCCGTTTCAGGCCCACTGATAAATCATGAGTGGAACTGAATAAAGCACAATCACATAGATGAATATACATGTAGACAACAACAAGAAATTCCTTAACATTTCTTTCAAAAAATGCTCAAACTACGAGTCAAAGTAATAGAAGAATCTCATGATGTGACACAATAAGTTTTACTTGTGTGCACAAGCATTTCCTACCTTTGAAGCAAGCCATGTCTACAATGTGGAAACACTTCATAGATTCTTGTGTACAACCCAGCTTGTCACACAACCTAACATCAAGGCTGGACCCACTCCCGAGCGTTCAAGCCGCCCAACTTCTTACTGCCTCAAATCACAACAACATTACACCATGTGATACCTCGAAAGGGAAGAACCAGGGATGAAAATAAGCACGACAATGGCTACATTACACAGAAAGCAGGTTTCCATCATATCATCAGAAACATGATTTTCTGCAAAATAAACACACGTACATCAAACAATACCAAAAAAAAATTACGAAGACAATCAAAAACTGCCATCGGGCAACTCGCATTTCCTAGGTGAACACACACACACACACACACACACAGAAAGTGCATGAGTGCACACACGCACGCACAAACACACACACACACACACACACACACACTGAAATACATTTTTTTTTTTTTAAGTAGTAAACAAAGGCTAGCTGCACTTACACAAAAAAAGATACCTAAAAGCAATGAAAGAAAAGGGGAACAAAATGACACAGGTTCCTAGTTCTCATGGGATCTCAGTTCCAATTTCCTTCCCATCTAGATAACCGAGTTTAGTCCACCTCAGCGCTGTCAGTACTGGTAAGGCCACAGAGACTTGTCATGGGGCGGATGTGATGGCACCATCCAGATGTGGATGCAGGGATGAAGACACTCACTCATGTTTTCTTCTTCCTCCGCAGCTAATTTCATCAATTGTAGCATGTGGTACATAGGTGCATTGGATCACGACAGACACCTCTCACCTGTCATCAACCGTAGCATGTGGTACATGCGTACACTGGATCACAACAGACACCTCTCACCCTTCACCAAAGTGACTCAGAGGTAGTGCAGCATCCCCTTTGGTGGGTTGCCTACTGGTGGTGACCTCTATCGATATAGCTTCAGGTGGACTGCCAAGGCTGGAGCAGGCAGAGCCTAGCTGTGGATTTTTGTATGGGATGATCAGCATGAGCAACATGCAAGCCATGCTGTAGAAAAGGCACAAAAGATGAGATGGGCTTTAAAAAAATAATAATAATAAAAATGCACACACGTGTGAGAAAGGTTCTACAGACAAAAAAACCCTACATCCATCAACCCTACCCCCGCTCCTTCTCCTCCCCCTCCCCCATCCTTCATAAATGAGAACAAAAAAATCCTTAAAAAAAGATAGGCAAGGCAATGTTGCTTATAACCCAGTAAACCGCAAAGGGCCATATCAGGACTGCCACCACATTGAAGACGACTCACAAGTAATTATTTTTTTTAAAAAAAAAACAAACAAACAAACAAACAAAAACTAGGCAAGGCAATGTTGCATATAGCCCAGCCAAATGCTGTCGCCACGTTGAAAAACAACTCACAAGTCATTTAAAAAAAAAAAAAAAAAAAAAAACCTCATTCACACAAACTCTTTACAACACACCTTCCAAAAACACACCAGAAATTTTGTTAAAAATCCAACCTCCGTAAAATCTTAGATCAGATGAAAAAAACGACAGCAACAGAAAACTAGAAATTGTAACACATGAGTTTGCAGTTGATGGGGGATATTGTTTGTGCTGCAAAAAAACCCCACTGTGGTTGGACGGCAGGGCGCATGGAACAAACACGCGCACCACAAAAACACAGCGTGTAAGGATTCCAAGGTCAAAAGTCTCACTGGGATCTGAAGCACAGCATCATGGTACTGATGGAAGCTCTAAAGTTTGGATTTTGCCTCTGGCAACGGTGGAGAGGGTTTGGAATTTTCACAGTCCCCTTTCCATGTGTACGGTTTGCTCTTGTCATGATCTGTGAGAAAGAAAATCATTCATTCAATTAAACACAGGACATACAATATAAATAGAGAAGATCAATAAATGAAAGAAAGAAAGAAGATGGGAAGATGTCTTATTTTCAGTGAACTTAAAACAGTTCAGCTACCATCACTAAAACACTGTTCCCCATTCCAAATCATGAAACACACTTTTGTGTACATGTGCACACACATTCACACACACACCTTCACTCTAACAAACACTCGCACTCATCACACACACACACACACACACACACACACACACACACACATGCATGCACACACACACCACACACACACACACACACCACATATATTCACTCACACTAACCCCCCCCCCCCACCACCACCACCACACACACACACACTAACCACACATACACACGAACACACAACACACACACACACATCACACACACACACACACAAAACACACACACACACACACACACACGAAACACACACACAACAACACACACACACACACACACACACACACACACACACACACAAAACACGCACACACACACACACACACACACACACACACACACACACACACACACACATCCCACACACGCACACAACACACACACACACACACACACACCTGGCACACACATACACACACACACACACACACACACACACACACACACACACTCACCTGGCACCTCCAACATGACCTGGTACAGCCTTGCTCCCCCATCCACATACAATGTCTCTCCTGAGATGACGCGCAGCCGCCGGCGACAACAGGAAACACACAGCTGCTGACACTTCCTCCACCGTCCCTAAGCGCTTGGTAGGCAAACGGCTCCTCACGTAGCTGAAGACGTTTACGTCACCATAGTTGGCTGCCGCTGTCTCCGAGTATATAGCACTGCCCTGGTGAAACAAAGACAAGAGTGAGACTGACAGAAAAGAAGGGGAAGCAGAAGCAAGGTAGAAAGAAACTCGTGGAGAGCGTGGCAGCAGAGAGTCCTCAGAAGAGAAGCCCCCTTCAAGCGAGTGTTTCGGCCCTTATCTCCTGACACTCTAGGGGGGTTGGGCCACACCCGGTTCATGACTCCGGATGTCCCTCTGCTGCCCCCCCTTTTTTTCCCCCATCTTGGGACGAACCATGGCTGGGATTCGAACCCATGCCCTTCTGGACATGCTCATTTCCACTTAATGACTCGCGCATTAACCACTGAGCCACAGGGACACCTGATATTTGTAGGAAAGTTAAACCTTATGAAGTTCACTTTTGTTCCTCCTTGACCAGATCCAGCTTGAACACCTCTCTGCCGCTTCTGCCATTGCTTTCAGGGCTGGGTTTTTTCCCTCCCTGCAACTGAGAGCTGCTTCATGAGGCTGTATGCAGACGTTCCTACAAACCCCCTAGCTCCAATTTCTGCAGTGAGGACTTTGACCCTGATAGCCTTTTCTCCTCAGGCTGTTTGCCAGATCAGCATACTTTTCAGTCTTGTAGATTTGAGCTGCCTCCATTCTGTTCTCGTATGGCACCATGAGCTCGATCATGATCAGCTGCTTGGTTGACTTTCAAGGGAAAGAACTACAACGTCTAATTCTTTATATTTACTTTTTCCTGTCTTCTCCTCCATACCCATGCAGCATCGTTACTCCCATGCTGCTCATTCCAGCGTCACCGAACACCACCACACCAAGGAGCATCCTCTCACAGCCTCAACACTGGCAGTGGCAAAATGAGGAGACTGCAGGTGGAAATCCAAACAAATCTTAAACAAGCATGAACAAACCAATCACAAGACAAAACACGGTGCGTTTCGACCTCTCAGGTCTTCTTCAAGCTACGTAAACTACACTCAGGACAACGAAAATGAAGAACAAGCAATCGCCTATCTCATCAAATTCGGTGCAAGATGGCCGTTGATTCAAGTACAGGATACAGTACTTAAAACTTTTGAAAGATTAGCACTGGCCGTCCAGTGGGAGAAATCAATGTCCAGCCGTCATGAAGCGACCATCCAGAGGAGACACTGCACTACACAGTAAGAATAGTTTCTCACAATATAGTACAAATTACTTTCAGACCTCATTCATCAACATACTTTGACACAAATCCATGTTCTCTCACTAGTTTGTTTTTTTACTGTTTTCTTCTTTAATTTCAGGGCCTGTCCCTGCTACTGTTCCAATCAGCATGACATTGAAGACACAGCCAAATGCAATTTCATGTATAACATTTAGCACTGAGTTGTCACTCTTTAATCAAAACACACAGACACAATAGTTATATGCCACAAGCGCAATTACGGCTAAAGAGCTTTGTCTCTAGATTTTTTAATTCCTTTTTTTGTGTGTTTTTTTTTTAGTTCATCGTATGCATTGCTTTCTTGCCAAGCACTTGTATATAATATCATATGATTAAACAGGTCTGTAATTATTAAAAGAAAAAAAAAAGCTACAAACTTTTCTGGAGCCATAGTCTTCCTTGAACTCAAACAAGATTTGCCTACTTTAAAAAAAAAAAATCTTTAATAAATGTTAGCAAACCGCAAGAAAAAACGTGGATAAATGGATCACACGACAAAACATGACACGCTTCAACCTCTTACATCTTCTTCAGGCAAGATACAAAACAATTAGGACAATGAAAACGAACAAGCAATCAGTTATCTTCAATCACTTCTGCGCAAGACAGGCATGTGTTTTGTCTTGTGATTCGTTTGTCCACCTTTTTTTTTTTTTGCGGTTCACTAACATTTATTTAAGATTTGTTTACATTTCCGCCTGCAGTCGCCTCACTTTGCAACTAAAAAAAAAAAAAAAAAAAAACCAAGAGACATCTGTGGACAGTAAAACTATGAAAATTAAACTTAAGTCTGGCGCATTGTCAGTGGAATTGATAGCCTTCTTGATTTACGAAACGAGTGTCATGTCAGACGAATAATCTGACATGCTCAATTACATCAATATTTGTGTAAACCAAAGGAAGTAAATCAATTTGGACACTTGAAGGAAGCGGAAGTGGGGGAAGCTTCCTGTTGTCAAATTCATGTTCCAAATGCATGTCCTGGCGACAGCCTGAACAAGACTTCTACTTACAGGAGCCACAGCGTTGACACGGATGCCACAATCAGCCCACTCTATGGACAGCGACTTGGTCAGATTATCCACCCCCCTGCTCTTGCTGCTCCCGTGTGTGGCTGTCAAAGGACAAAAAAAAAAAAAAAAAAAAAAAAAACCTCAGAACAGCAGAAAGAGAGGGATGTTTGTTGTTAGGATCAGCAGTGTTGGCAATTACCGTTTTCATATTAACCACTTTGAGAAGACAAATGTGAAATGATACAACAGTAGACAAAAATGGGAAATGAAAGACTAAAAAAAGATGCAAGATGTAATCACACAACGAAGACACAATGCTAAATGGAAAAAAATACGCACAATTTGAAAACCAAGACCAAGAAAACATGACTATAAATGTGGAAAGAGGAGATGCAATATGAAATGGACAGAGAGAACACTGGTGAGATGCAGAAAGAAGACACAACATAAAAATCACGAAAGAAACACAACATGAAATGAACGCTGAAGACACTACATGAAATAGAAAAAGAAGACACATTTTGAACTGGAGAAAAAACAACAACAAAAATGGACAAAGGAGACACAATATGAAATGGAGAAAGAAGGCAATATGAAATGGACAAAGAAGGCATTTATGAAATGAAAAAAAAAAGAGACAAAAAAATGAAACAGACAAAGACAGCACAAAGTGAAGTGGAGAAAGAAGACACAATATAAACTGAACAAAGAAGACAAATGTGAAATGTAAAAGATGCAAAATAAAATGGAAAAAAGAAGACAAAACATGAAATAGTGAAAGAAGGAAGGCACAAAATGAAATAGACTAAGAGAAAACACACATGTGTAAAATACTGAAAGACAACATAAAATAAAAAAAAAGAAGAAGAAAAAAAAACATGAAGAAAAAAAGAATAAGGTGAAATATGAAAAAGAAAGCACAATGTAAAATGGAGAACACACACACACACACACACACACACACACACACACACACACACACACAGAGTAACATAGAGAAGGAAGAAGACACATCATCAAATCAAGAAACAAAACAATCACATAGTGAAAGGATACAGAATGCAATATGGACCAAAGATACAAATCATGTAATGGAGAAAGAAGACACAACGTGCCAAGGGTAAAGAAGGCACAATATCAAAGAAAAGACAAACAATTCAAACTGGGGAAATATGTGCTCATTCTTTCTGTAAACTATGGTGTCTTTGTCAATTAGTTTTTGCCAATTTTCTTGCAGATAAGCCAGCCAGCTGTTGTGTAGCTGTTAAGTCAACCAGCTGTGTAGCTGTTAAGTAGCTGTTAAGTCAACCAGCTGTGTAGCTGTTAAGTCAACCAGCTGTGTAGCTGTTAAGTCAACCAGCTGTGCAGTTAAGTCAACCAGCTGTGTAGCTGTTCAGTCAACCAGCTGTGTAGCTGTTAAGTCAACCAGCTGTGTAGCTGTTCAGTCAACCAGCTGTGTAGCTGTTAAGTCAACCAGCTGTGTAGCTGTTAAGTCAACCAGCTGTGCAGTTAAGTCAACCAGCTGTGTAGCTGTTCAGTCAACCAGTTATGTAGCTGTTATGTCAACCAGCTGTGAAGCTGTTAAGTTAACCAGCTGTGTATCTGTTAAGTCAACCAGCTGTGCAGCTGTTAATTCAACCAGCTGTGTAGCTGTTAAGTCAACCAGCTGTGCAGTTAAGTCAACCAGCTGTGCAGCTGTTAAGTCAACCAGCTGTGTAGCTGTTAAGTCAACTAGCTGTTGTGTAGCTGTTAAGTCAACCAGCTGTGCAGCTGTTAAGTCAACCAGCTGTGCAGTTAAGTCAACCAGCTGTGCAGCTGTTAAGTCAACCAGCTGTGTGTAGCTGTTAAGTCAACCAGCTGCTGTGTATCTGTTAAGTCAACCAGCTGTGCAGTTGTTAAGTCAACCAGCTGTGCAGTTGTTAAGTCAACCAGCTGTGCAGTTGTTAAGTCAACCAGCTGTGCAGCTGTTATTCAGTCAACCAGCTGTGTAGCTGTTAAGTCAACCAGCTGCTGTGTAGCTGTTAAGTCAACCAGCTGCTGTGTAGCTGTTAAGTCAACCAGCTGTGTAGCTGTTAAGTCAACCAGCTGTGCAGCTGTTAAGTCAACCAGCTGTATAGCTGTTAAGTCAACCAGCTGCTGTGTAGCTGTTAAGTTAATCAGCTGTCTTCATGGCAGACAGACCGAAGTGTGGAGGTACCATCACGTGTCAGTGCCTGCGTTGTGTTACCTGCTGCAGGTGAACACTCCCACCCCCCTCCACCACATGAGAAAACAGTTACAAAGCAAGGTGACTGTGTACCATGCAAAAACCAACTTATCTAATTACCACAACTAAAAAAAAAAAAACCTTGACAAATGCAGTAGAACTTGTTTTACCAAATTTGCGGTCTAATGAACATTGCATCTTAATCAGTTTCTAGCAAACTGGCACAATATGGCAGCTTACTTAGCCACATGAACAAGGTCCAACTTACTGGCGCAGTACCTAGATATTGTATGCTTATTACATTAAGACTGTGGAGAACACCATCCTCTGAAGGACTAATGGTATGTGAAAAGAGAGAGACAGAAAGATTGACAGAATCAGACAGACAGAGGTATTAATGTATCTTCACATCCATCACATACAAGTTCTTGTTGAAAAAAAAAAAAAAAAAAAAAAAAAAAAAAAAAAAAAATTAAAATATCTCAGATTCCCCTCAAACTGTACCTCTAAAATCGACAAGAACAAAAAGAACACAGACCTCATGGTGGGGAATCCTTTGTACATGTCAGCAATGATGTTTACAATGGCACCGCCATGATCCTTCATCCACTGCCTGTGGGCTGACACACAAACAGGACAATACACTGATGGCTTATCAGTTAGCAAAAGACTAATTTTGTATCAATCACAACTCACAAGAAAAAGTGACAATGACAGAGGACAGTCCGTTTAACACAATTACAAATGATTTAGTGACGCAGGCAAAGCTATATCAATGTCTTACACAACAGTATCAAATATACCCACATGTTTGACATCATCCGTTCACACTTAAGAGGCAACCAAATTAAACAATCAAAAAGTGCTCAGCTGGCACTAGTTTTGGATTCATTCATTTTTTTAACTTTACAAAGGAAATGAAGAAATGCTGTAGGTCTATCTGTCTGTCTGTCTGTGGTCAAAATAAGTTCCACTCATTCCAGACAAAACTTCTGGGCCAATCTTTCTGAAAATTTGTAGGTATGTTCATTATGGGTCATGGATGATGCCCGATGTTTTATTTCACCAGAACAGCCGTTACTAATGGTTATAATGGCCCAAAACGGTTTTCTTCTTTATGGGATATCTCAGTGACGAAACACATTATGACGCATGTTTGACTGTGACGTCAAAAACATTATGACGCGCGTTTGATTGTGATGTTTATCAGGAAGATAAAACTGGGAGAATGTTTATATGCTTTGCATCTTGTTTAATGTTTATGGTGAAAGTAGGTGACCACAACAGTCTGTGATAAACATCAAGAAAACAGGAACAGACCACATGCACACTGCACAACAGGCACTCGACTTTTAATGCAAAACTTGAAATGACTTGAGAAGTGGAGGCATTTTTTTTTTTCAAAACAGTATCTCAAGCTCGTAAGTTCGCCCTGGCATTCTAGAAATGAATTTGGCACCCGACACAAAATACATCAAAAAACAAAGCCAACAAAGAAAAAAAGAGAGAAAAAAAAAAGCCTTGGTAGTTAAATGGTCCCGTGTTGCAATCTGGTCGCTACACAACACTCCCAAAAGCACCTGGGATCACAAGGTGTGCTCACCCTCTTTGCTGCACAGGAAGGTCCCTGTGAGGTTGGTGTCGATCACGGCTGACCAGCCTTTGTGCGAGATGCCTTCAGCAAGGCTAAGGAAACTGGCCCCCCGCGTTGTTCACCAGGTAGTCCACGCGCCCAAACTTCTGCACCGTGTTGGTGAACATCTCTTGTACCTGCATCCAAAGACACACAGACACATGTGTTTGCATGTGTTCTTACGAAAGCATAATGTTTTTCGTATACACACATATTTGCACTCAGACATTGCATGTTCATCCCCACAAATATCTCTCTCTCTCACCTTTGCAAGCACATAAACAAGTGCATGTGTGCATGCATGGGTGCCCGGGCGCACACACACACACACACACACACACACACACACACACACACACACACACACACACACACACACACACAGAGCAGAGCAAAAGAGAGAGACAGGGCAATGAACAAATACAGATATAAACTCAATGCACACAGTATCTGTTTCCTTCCCGCTCAGTGCTCCCCTCTCAAAAAACTGAATGCTCACATGCTCACACACAGTAAACTCTCTCTCTCTCTGTCTCTCTGTCTCTCTCTCTCTAGCTAGCTACACACACACACACCTACACACATGAGTGCACACACACACACACACACACACACACACACACACACACACACACACACACACGCACACACTCACACACAAGCACATGAATGTGCATTTCAGAAGACCTAGTTGTCAAATATCACTCTGACAAACAGTAGAAACATTTTGAATTTAAAACAACATCAAATGGTTGGGTAGAAGTAGCCATAATTATGCCCATCCCAACTACTACTCATATTTAGTTGCAAAGTGAGATAACTGCAAGCAGAAATCTAAACAAATTTTAAATAAATGTTAGCGAACCAGCAAACAAAAAAACTAGACAAACAAATCACAAGACAAACCATGACACGTTTCGACCTCTTGGGTCTTCTTCAGGCAAGATACAAAACAATTAGGACAACAAAAATGAACAAGCAAACACTTGGCTAAACGAATACGGCCCAGCAAACACTTATCTTCATCCACTTCACGATTTACAATACTGGTCCACTGTTAATCACAGGTTGCATTCCTATTGGCTGAGAGCCTTCTGCCCAGCGGTTAAATCATCATCTTGTTAATCTCATCAACACATAAACCTGTTCGAAGACACATTCCATTTGGTCAAGCATCACAGCATGCCATCCCGATCTGTTCGAGCATGATTTACAGTAACTGGTCTACTGTTAAATCACAGGTTGCATTCCTATTGGCTGAGAGCCTGCTGCCCATCGGTTAACTGTGCGATGGCCTGCTGACAGCCAAAGTTCTTAAAGCACAATTTTGTATGTGACCGCATGTGTGCATGATTGCTTGCAAGCATGTGTATGTGTGTGTGTGTGTGTGTGTGTGTGTGTGTGTGTGTGTGTGTGTGTGTGTGTGTGTACTGTATAGCTGTCACTTGTGGATTAGTCATATAAATCATATATGCTCTTTCTCTCTCTCTCCCTCCCCTCTTATCTCTCTCCCTCCTCTCTCTCCCTCCCCTTCTCTCTCTCCCTCCCCTCTTCTCGCTCTCTCCCTCCCCTCTTATCTCTCTCTCTCTCCCTCCCCTCTCTCTCTCTCTCTCCCCTCTCTCTCTCTCTTCTCAGGTTCCAGATTTGGTTGCCTCTATCAGAACTAGCCTCCATCATTACCAATTCTTTACTGACAGCAGTTTGATCCACCCATTATGTTGAGGACTGCAAGCAAATAAGATGCACTTCTTTACCCTGTTGTCCAAACCCCGAGTAGCATTCATGAAAATCTTATTTGCTCAAAACATTTGTGGGCATGAACATGCAATATCTGTATGCAGATGCGCATGTGCACACACACACACACACACACACACACACACACACACACACACACCTGCCAACTCCTCTTCTCAACCAGATAGCCAAACTCTCAGCAGACAACTGTGTGTCAACCAAATCCATACGTCAATGTCAAAGCAGACAGTGTGAAGACTGCAGCTGCTGCTCTCCTGTCTCATTTTTCTCTCACTAGCATGAGCAGGCAAAATGTCATTGGCTTGTCACAATATTTGGTAACTGGTGAATGCATTGCATATATTCCTAAATATTGTGTCTGCTGTATATAAACACTGGTATATGCTTTGCCGGTTCAAGCAGGCTGTATTGTTGCGTGATGCCAATCCATGTATCAGGAGAGTTTAACCAAATTTCATGACATCTATCCTACCAAAGAGAAGCAAAAGCTCAGATTGAACAGGTAATGTAACATCTCTTTAAAGCACCCTTTCACTTTCTGTGTACATACCTAGTTCATCAACTAATTTTGCGCTTGGTGTCACCTGCTATGGTGCATTTGTAGCATAGCATATTGTGAGCTGGAAGATTGTGAGTTTGATGTCCATCAGAGACATTTGCCTGTGCAAATTTTCAGCCCTGATAGGCTCCTACCCAAAGCTGAGTTTACTCTGGGCTCGACTGGGAAGACTGGAACTACACAGTCGAGTGTCATCCACTTTAAGAATGTGTCTCTGCTCAAAATTTTCAGACCACCATTCCAGGTGTCTGTATCTCTCTAGCTTGGCTGATGCTAGGACATATTAAGAGAGCAAGCGTAGACTGGAGAGTAAACCCTGTCATGCACTCTCAGACCAAATGGAACTCAAGATATCACCTTCATCTTCATCAACCAGCGTAAAAAAAAAATAATAAATGGAACTCCGAGACATCATCTTCATCCTCATCAATCAGCATAAATAATAAATGGAACTCCGAGACATCATCTTCATCCTCATCAATCAGCATAAACAATAAATTGAACTCAGAGACATCATCTTCATCCTCATTGATCAGCATAAAAAAAAAATAAATGGAACTCAGAGATATCGTCTTCATCCTCATCAATCAGCATAAACAATAAATGGAACTCCGAGACATCATCTTCATCCTCATCGATCAGCATAAACAATAAATGGAACTCAGAGACATCATCTTCATCCTCGTCAATCAGCATAAACAATAGTCTTCAATCCTGTGGCCAGTCACGGTCACTTCAGTTCTGACTTCCACTCCACCTCCATGCTTTGGTGAATTCGTTTTGAGGCTGCCAGTAACAGCAAGTCCACAGGGGCTGTCGTTTTGTTGGTTGGATGGGATGGTGCTCTCCTGACAGCAGATGCTCACTGATGCTGGCTCTGCAACCAAGTAATTTTTGTTTGTCATTTGGAGATTAGTAGACCTGTGGTGTCCTGTAGATGTTGGATCAGAACAGGCACATGAACGCAACTTCAGTGACCGGGCAGCAGGGCAGTGTCCACTAAGAAGAGTTGCCTATTGATGACCTGACACCAACTGCCCCCTGTGACATGCTGGTGCCAGGGCTCTGGTGGAACAAACCAGAGTGTCACTGTGAACAGGAAGCCAGAATCTGCGGCGTGGAACTCATGCCACTGAGGTGGGTTGGAAGATAAGCCAGGAAAACAAACGAACAACCTCCATATGGTGTTCACATGATGAGCCTAACCTTGCAGTCATACAAATATGACTATATATGAGACTCCATCTGTCAACTTGATTCCTGCAATCTTTTTTCAGCTCCGGAAATGTCTTAAAGTCCAAGTATTTTTGTTGAGAGAAATGTTTGAAAACGAAAATGCCAGGTTTTTTCTATCCCTTCCCTAAAGCTTACAGTATCTACAGCTAATATTAAAGTCTTTAGCGCTCGCAGTTTCTGGGACAGTATTAAATTGTTCAATCAGCAGAACAAACAGGGAAGGGTGTGTGTGTGTGTGTGTGTGTGTGTGTGTGTGTGTGTGTGTGTGTGTGTATCTATATCTATCTATATCCATATACATACATACATACACACACACACACACACACACATATATATATATATATATATATATGAATATGAATATATATATACAGATACATAGATATAGATAGATATAGACAGATTTATATGTGACAGAAGAAATAAAGAGAGAGCGAACGAGAGAGCAAGCAAGAGAACGAGTGACAGGGTGAAAAGGGAGAGGGAGACACAGACAGAAAACATTCTCGAATGTCAGTAACTATCATACGTTGTACACTTCCTGTTCCATGGAAATATCACGTTTGTAGTACTTTTGTCAAACAAGCATGGAGTCAAAGCAAATGCCTGTTGTCACAAAAGCATGATGTCTGCTTGATGGGTTCCAACTTCCACTGCATTATACTCTATAATGCAGTACTGTATGAGCACGAGAACATACTTCCTTCTCTTCTCTGATGTTGCACTTCATGACACTCAGGCTGGGTTCCCCTGCTGCCCTACCACTGCTGGCTATTCTGGTGCGCATGTCCTCAGCCGCTTTTTGCAGTCGCTCTAATTTCCTTGAGGCTATCACAACGGAACAGCCTGCAACAGAGCAGACGCAGAATCGTAACGCCACCCATCATCCCAGGCCGTCTGCATGTGTGTGTGTGTGTGTGTGTGTGTGTGTGTGTGTGTGTGTGTGCGTGTGTGCGTGTGTGTGTTTGTCACTGTTAGCAGGCTAAAGGATTTATTCAAGGTAACCTTGGAAAGTGAAACTGAGAAAGATTTGGCAAGAAAACCATAGTTGTAACACAGTAGAAAAAAAATGGATTACAAAGCCAGAATATTATGTGCCCTCAACATTCCTGCAGATTATGTAAAGTAAGCACTACTCCTATACTTTGGGGAGATGACATCTTTCAGATCTATGAATCGTGTACTGACAAACAGAAGGAAGGAAATGTTAAATGAGACAAAGGGAAAAAAAACCCAGTAAATAACAAGTAAGTAGGGTAACTCTTGTTTCCATGAAGAGACAAATTACAGGCCAGTAACTACAATCAACTGCTGTTTGTAATACCAAATTGCCTAGCAAAAATGTCAACAAAGAGCAACCTCAAACATGGACGTTCCATTCCAAGCTTCCTCATAGTCATATATCCTGTATCTACAGATGTACACAGTAACAACTGTAGAAACAGCTTTATGCATCTCAAAATGAAGAACTTTTAACCCTGATTAATGCATACATTCAATCATTTAAATCAGAAAATAATTACTCTACGTTCTGTACATTCAAAGTTTTGCGCTCTCTTGGGCCCATTTGCCGCACAACAAATTGGAATTTTGGCCAACAATGGCACAATGCTTGACCAGTTTCAAAGTCAGGCCTTGTACACATAAAAAATAAATAAATAAATAAATGAATAACCTGATACTGGAGATTATACATTCTCAAACTGATGCACACAACAGTAACTTAAGTAAATACATGACATTAAAATGGAGGATTGTTGAATCTGGCATAAAAAGAATAATTTCTGCTTACTCAAATGCTGAAAATTTTGTCCAGAATCTCAGGTTGTTTTTCATATTGAGACCTTTCTTCTGCATTTGTTTTTGCACCCTCTTTTAATTTCAGTAGCTTAAAGCACTCTCTTTGTCAATAATTCTGACCAGCTGGTACCTATTCTTAGGTCCTAGCAGTCCATGTTATTACTGCATTGTGTCTGCTAATTTAATCACTGCACCATGGGCATTTACTCTTATTGTCTTATTAACCATCTCTGCACTTACGGAGAACAAAAAGAAATTTATATGGCAAGTAAATATTACCTACTTGTCCCCAGGAAACTTACAATTAACTAAGAATTTCTAGCCCTTTGGAGGATCATCACCACTGGACTGAGGAACAGAAAGCAATTATTTATCTTTGGAAATTGTACAGTCATCTGCACTAGACTTAGATGTTAAAATGTTTTAAACAGCAAAATGCCAGGGACCGATCCATGACATCCATCATTTACATGGCCCAGTGCAACACCAGACTTCTTTTAAATTGCTCATCATCCTGCACATAATTTAGCAAAAACATTATCAAATTTTCAAATCTGAGAGTTCCACTGCCCTTGATGCAGTGTACGTCCCAACCTATTATTAGTATTAGTGTTATTTTGAACTTGGGGAGAGAGATGTAGTGTTTCCAGCCTGTGCCGGACAACTGGCGCCAAGCTGCAGCTTGTACTCCACTCACACAAACAAAAAGTCTGTAGTAAATGTCTGATACACACAAGCTGTGTTCGACTTAATGTCTGCATGAATGTGCGCAACATACATATTCAAATTTTAGCTGCGATGAAAGAAGTGATGAAGTGGAGGGGGAAAGAGGCTTTTGACAGTGTCTATTAGCTTCATCTGATCTCGTGTCGCCTTTATGGCTGCAGTCTTTTAATCTCAATAGCTTACAACTCTCTTTAATAATTCTGACCTGCTGGTACCTGTTCCTAGGTCTTAATCTGAGGCAGAACCTATTGTTGTGGAGTTTATTCTTTTTCATCTTTTTTTTTTTCATCGTCC
This sequence comes from Conus betulinus, assembly GCA_016801955.1. Lineage (NCBI taxonomy): Eukaryota > Metazoa > Mollusca > Gastropoda > Neogastropoda > Conidae > Conus > Conus betulinus. Next base: position 8,031 of record JADBJO010015906.1, on the reverse strand, counting down.
ATACAATATGAATGATACAGGTTCTTCTTCTTCTTGATGTAATGCCCACAATCATCAAGTTGATTATTTTAGCATACTATAAAAAAAAAATATAGATAAATAAAAACTAGGTCTACGCAGCAGGAGGGAGGATTGGAGGGTGGGTAGGGGGAAGGGGATCTAATGGGGGGGGGGGGGGGGGTGGGGGGATCAGTGAACTCTTCACACAAAAGTGTCAAGAGTAGTAGCTCCAGCCACCTCGTCCGGCAGATACCACTAGTCTTTACAACCAAGTACAGCTACAGCATTTTTGGAAGACGGTGCCGCATGCACTTGTTTTCCAACCTGAGCCAAAGTTATGCATCACTTACCTAGATGCAACAGCTCAAGCGCAATAGCCTGACCAATGCCTGTGCCGCCGCCGGTCACAACAGCCACCCGTCCTTTGAACAAAAACCAGGCCGAAAAATGCTCGATACTGCTGCCATTTTGCCGACCAAAGTCTATAAGTATAACATGTGTCTGGGAGTTATAGCGGTACGCATGGTTGACACTGTATATTTACGCCAGTTCACGGAGGAAAAAAAAATGATTTCTCCCTCTCCAGTGACTAAATTCGACTTCAAGATCGAAAGATCTAACAAGGTCTCGGTCAACTTGGAGAGCAGACGAACGTAGCGGTTGGTTTTTGGATTTTTTTTTCTTTTTTTTTCTTACGAATAAGCGATTTTTTTTTCCCTCTGAACCTTTTACTTATTCGTAAGGCATTTGGACAAATTTATGACATGCAATGCTTTAGTACAAAATTTGCGCTGTCGAAGCCGAATTTTTAGACTGGAGCACTTGACACTTTGCGAACTTGTCGACCAATGGAGAAAAGGTCCTGTCTACATATTTCAGTGAGGTCACGGTATGCCGTTACACATTTAGTCCTAGACTGACAGTCAAGGTTGCACGTATGATTTAATCGAATACTTCGTAGCGGAAGCATGTGTGTGTACTTAGTATATGGCTACACAGACCCTTTCTGAGTGATGTGCGAGGGGGAGACACTCTCTAGCGGCTTTGGAAGGTGTGGATATACCGTTAGATGGATCAGTGTGTGTTGTATGCTTTCTTCCAAGGTTTCTGCATTAAAATGTTACATATGCTCGCGAAACTTGCATAACTATAATGCTGTCCTGTCCTCTTCTTCTTCTCCTTCAGGTGGACATCTTTGGCATGACGAAGATTACTTCACACATGAGAGGGCGAACAAGAAGACAAAACAAAGAAATTGAAAACGAAACAAAAACAGAACCAAAGACAGACAACTACACAATAGGAGAAAATGCGCCTACATAAGGAGCTAGCATAGCACTAGGCATGGTCTTGAGCTATACCTGGGCCAACAAGGCGCTACATGTTACAACCAAATGTGTGAAAAACAATATTTAGAGGGGGGGGGGGGGGGGGGGGGGGGGGAATAGATTTGATATTGGAATAACCCTACAGATTCTGCAGGAGTTACTAGAGTAGGATATGGAGTTGTTGCTGCAGGCTTGATGTCTGCCTCAATCTTGGGATGGAATGTACCGGCTATCTATGGAGATGAGTTTGTTATTAAACCTGTGAAAGTTTATAAGACATCCCTTTGGTCTCTCAGATGGCAGGGAAGGCTACTCCAAACTGGATCGCATGTCATCCACTCTGGAGATTCTCCTGTATCTCTTGCACACTCACCTTACAGCTAGATGCTTTGCACTCACTGAGCTCTTAATACACTTGTCATTATGAGGGTCCTATCCTTGTGTTTTGCTGTATGTATGCAGAAGAAGTCATACTGAAATGCACTGATTGGATATTAATTAAGTAGGCCATCAGAAAAATAGAAAAAGAATCAATTTAAAGCCATTGTTTTTCTTCTCTTTTTTGTGTATAGTGCCTTTGAGCTCCAAGCTGTCTGCAAAGTCATCAAATGTAACATTGATCGTCTCTGTAGTACATTTTGCCCCACCTTGCTTTTTTCACACCCTGTCTTTAGTGCATGTGGCACCATGCCACTTTCACAAGCAGTCTTTTAGTACAAGTGGCACCTTGCCACTTTCACAACCAGTCTTTTAGTATTTGTGGCATCACCTTGCCATTCTGCCATTTCTGTACACAGTGTTTTAGTACCTCTGACACCACCTTGCCTCTATCACACCCATTCTTATAGTACACAAAGCATCACACTGCCACAAACACACCCAGACTTTTAGTACATCTAGCTCCTGTTTGCCACCACCACACAGTATTTTGGTACTTCTTACATCACCTTACCTCTACCACACCCATTCTTTTTGTACATCTGGCACCACCTTACCTCTACCACACCCATTCTTTTTGTACATGTGGCACCACCTTACCTCTACCACATCCCATTCTTTTTGTGCATGTGGCACCACCTTACCTCTACCACACCCATTCTTTTTGTACATGTGGCACCACCTTACCTCTACCACACCCATTCTTTTTGTACATCTGGCACCACCTTACCTCTACCACACCCATTCTTTTTGTACATGTGACACCACCTTACCACTTCCACACCCATTCTTTTTGTACATCTGGCACCACCTTACCTCTACCACACCCATTCTTTTAGTACATCTGGCACCACCTTACCACTACCACATCCATTCTTTTTGTACATATGGCACCACCTTACCTCTACCACACCCATTCTTTTCGTACATCTGGCACCACCTTACCTCTACCACATCCATTCTTTTTGTACATCTGGCACCACCTTACCTCTACCACACCCATTCTTTTAGTACATCTGGCACCACCTTACCTCTACCACACCCATTCTTTTTGTACATCTGGCACCACCTTACCTCTACCACACCCATTCTTTAGTACATCTGGCACCACCTTACCTCTACCACACCCATTCTTTTTGTACATCTGGCACCACCTTACCTCTACCATACCCATTCTTTTTGTACATCTGGCACCACCTTACCTCTACCACACCCATTTTTTTTGTACATCTGGCACCACCTTACCTCTACCATACCCATTTTTTTGTACATCTGGCACCACCTTACCTCTACCACACCCATTCTTTTTGTACATCTGGCACCACCTTACCTCTACCACTTTCATTTTTTTGGTACATGTGACACCACCTTACCTCTACCACACCCATTCTTTTTGTACATCTGGCACCACCTTACCTCTACCACACCCGTTCTTTATGTAGATATTGGCACCACCACATGGCCATATCCACACCCAGACTTTAAGTGCATGCAACACCACAATGCCACTCCCTGTGGCACCCAGTCTTTACACACTTTTGTCATCACCATGCCACAATCTTTGTGACTGTCCAGTGAGGGTGACGAAGAAGAGGATGTGCAGAATCAAACGTTCAGATCTCAAACTTGATCAGTTCATTGTCTTTTTTTTTTTCTTCAGATAAAAAAAAAAAATTAAGAAAAAAAAGGAAAGAAAAAAAAAATGGCCAAATGCAATTAACAGAGACAAAGAGAGATATATATGAAGACAGGAACTAGAGAGGCATTCTCTCTCTCTCTCTCTCTCTCTCTCTCTCTCTCTCTCTCTCTCTCTCTCTCTCTCTCTCTCTCTCTCCTCTCTCTCCCTCCCCCCCTCTGTGTGTGTGTGTGTGTGTGTGTGTGTGTGTGTGTGTGTGTGTGTGTGCCCATCTGTCTCTGTCTCTGTGTCAGTCTGCCTGTTCGAAAAGTGCCTTGTCGTTTTCCCTAGCAATCCCTGCATCTGCCATTCCTGATCAAGCAGGTCTTCACTGTGTTGCAGGCTGCTCTCTTGCACTGCTGCCCTGACACCTGACAAACAACAGTAACAATGCTTTCCAGGTTTGTGCTCTTTATTTATGTTCCCTGCTTTGTGCCCAGTCTTATAGCTTTACTACAGGTGTTTAGGATTGCGTTACGGTTTTTCCTCACAATCTATAATCTGTACATCTACATGGTATTATGAATGCAGGGGGGTGGGCTGAGGGGGTCTGTTTAATGCTATCTTTGCTTTAGCCTTTTTGTCTTCTTGTTCCCCCACTCTGAGTTCTCGACTTGTTTGCTTTCTGTTTCAGTCTCTCTGTCTTTCTCTCACTCAGTCGCTGTCAGTGAGTCTCTCTCTCTCTCTCTCTCTCTCTCTCTCTCTCTCTCTGGAAATTGTACAATCATTGCCTCTTTCTTCTCTTCTGTCAACCCTCCCCCATTCTCTCCTTTCTCTCTCTCTCTCTCGTCTCTCTCTCTCTCTCTCTCTCTCTCTCTCTCTCTCTCTCTCTCTCTCTCTCTCTCTCTCTCATACGCACATACTTACACATCCACACTTGTATTTCTATACACACACCCACAACATGTATAAACATTTCTTTATCTCTCTCATTCTGCCACACAAATCTTTAAACACATGCACACATGCACGCTCGCTCACTCACTCACAGGTACACGCACATGCACACACCAGTCTGTGAAACTAGATCTTTCTTGGCAGGTAAACAAAGACAAAAAACTGTTTCAAAAACAAACAAAACGAAAGTCCTTTGAGGTAGGGAGCTTTATTCATAAAATCTTTATTCAAATATTCTGTCATAATGCACTGAACAACTGGAAGCCAAGATAGTAGCATTAGTTAGAAAACATTATTGACATTTATGACAAGGGCAACTGGAGTACTAGCATACTGAATCAGTAAAAACATGAACAACTACAATATACTCTTTTTTTTTCTTCTTTTTTTTTTTGAGAGTTCAGTATTTAGAAGCAAAAACTGGTAAGGCAAGCAAGGCAGGTTTTCTTCTCATGCAGCCATCCGGGCAAAGGAGAAAAAAATTTGAATAATGAATATTTTTGTATGAATATATAGATTGTTTTGCTACTGAATGTGTGAAAAAATAAGCAGCATGAAATATTTTGTCTTGTATATTTTTGTGCTTAAAGTAAAATAGATTACATTTCAGTGTGTTCATACAATACTATGCTGGTAAGTTTTTGTTTGTATTATTGAATAAAGAGTCCATGAATAAAACATCAGTGTATGTGTGTGAGTGTGTCATGTGTGTGTGTGTGTGTGTGTGTGTGTGTGTGTGTGTGTGTGTGTGTGTGTGAGAGAGAGATATGTAAACACTGATGTCACTGTCTTCCACTCATATTTTGATTTCCCCCATTAAACATTATCTTTGATTTTGATCAGGAGGTGAAAATATTAAGAGACGTGCCCTGTAAGTGTTTACAAGAACCCACATGTGTACTCTAAAACACACTTTTGAGAAGGTGCAGAGCAGGGAAGGGTTGGTGGTTTGTCTTTAACTGAATATTCTGTTTTACCTTCTGTGTTTTATAGGTCTTTAAGGGGAGTTACATCACATGTGTTCCATATTTTACAGGTCTTTACGAAGGATTCATGTTGTTTTGAAACATGTAGTAAGTATATATCTCTCTCTTTCTCTCTCTCTCTTCTCTCTCTCTCTCTCTCTCTCTCTCTCTCTCTCTCTCTCTCTCTCTCTCTCTCTCTCTCTCTCTCTCTCTCTCTCTCTCTCTCCCTCTCTCTCTCTCTCTCTCTCTCTCTCTCTCTCTCTCTCTTTTCACTCCCCTTCGATAGGAGGATTGCTTATTCTATATTTGTGTGTGCTGAATTTTTTCTTCTTGGTAATCAATTTCTTTATTCTTGTCTGTTGTTTCAATTGTTTCTTTTTTCCCCTTAAAGTCATCCACTCTTAAATGTTAATGATGAACTTTTCAATGTTGTGAAGATATGTGTTTGTTAAAAGTTTTTGTAAGTCTTAGTCGCTAGTCATACTTGCTTCCTTAATGGGCAAGGGCCAGGTGAAAAAAAGCGTGTGTTTGCTTGTCTGTGTATGCCCAGGGTCCAAAAGAAAAACCTCAAGAAGCAAATGAAGACTGCACTGCCAGCTGAAAAACAAGGCGTGGAAAAACTCTGGGAAGACCTGAAAGCAGAACACAGCGCCCTCAGCAAAGCGGAATCTGCGAGGAAGAGGAAGAGGAAAGAGCAAAAAGAAGAACACAAGAGCGCTTCTTCAGAGACCCCTTCCAGTTTGCCAGAACTCTGTTTGAGCAGCCAAAATCTGAGACCTAAGTGTGGACAAAGAAGTTCTTGAGCAGCATCTGAGGAAAAAACATACTCTGACTCACAGAGCAAAGCACCACTCGACATTCAAGGTCTGGTGTGGCCAACCAACCCTGAGGAACAGTTCAATGACAAGCCTCCAACGTTGGCGGAAATCAAGAAAGTGGTCGACACAAGCCAGAGCCAATCATCACCAGGGCCAAACGGAATACCTTACCAGCTGTACAAGAAATGTCCCAAGGTGCTGGAGTGGCTCCACAGGCTGCTTGGATCAGCTTGGAGAAACAGAAGATCATGCGGGCAGTGGATGACGGCAGATGGTGTGTACATCCCCAAAGAGCAAAACTCAAGTGACATCAGCCAGTTCAGGCCAATATCACTACTGAACGTCGAAGGGAAAATCTTCTTCTCTGTCATGGCAGCAAGGCTGCCCAAGTACCTCATGGAAAATAAGTACCTGGATGTGTCAGTCCAGAAAGGTGGCATCCCAGGCGTGGCTGGCTGTGTAGAACACGCCACAATGATCTGGGACGCAATGCAAAGAGCAAAAACACAGAAAAGAGAGACCTGGACGTAGTGTGGCTTGATCTGGCAAACGCATATGGATCTGTACCACATGAGATGATACAGTTGGCTCTTGAGATGTACCATGTGCCAAAGAACATCCGCAACATGCTCAAGAAGTACTTCAATGGCTTCTCAATGCGCTTCTCTACCAAGGAGTACACAACAGATTGGATCAACTTGGAAGTGGGCATTGCAATGGGCTGTGCAATTTCCCCAATACTGTTCGTGTTGGCAATGGAAGTCATCTTGAAAGCAGCAACAAGCAATGCAAGACAAACAGACCTTGGTGATGGATACAAGATGCCCCCTCTCAAGGCCTTCATGGATGACACTACAGTGATTTCATCCAGAGAAGACGAGACACACATCATGTGCTGGAGAGGCTGGATGACATAGTTGCTCATCCAGAATGAAGTTCAAGCCAAAGAAATCACGGAGTCTCTCACTGAGGAAAGGAAAAGTGGCCGAATCTGTGATCTTCAGTGTTGCCAACCAGGCCATTCCAACAGTTTCAGAAGAGCCAGTCAAGAGCCTTGGAAGATGGTATGATGATACGCTGAAAGACACACAAAGAGCAAAAGAAACCAAAAGAGATGTCGGAAGAAGGCTTGGAGACCATTGACCAGTGTGGGCTCCCTGGCAAATACAAGGTTTGGTGACTGCAGTTCATGCTGATACCAAAGCTCCTATGGCCTCTGATGATATACGACATCTGCACCAGCATAGTGGAGGCAATGGAATCCAAAATAAACAAGTTCACAAGGAAATGGCTTGGTGTCCCACCCTGTCTGACTGGCATAGCGCTGTACTGTCGCCAAGCAAAGCTGAAACTACCACTGAAATCCATCCTGGAGGAATACAAAGCAGGGAAGATCAGACTTCAAAGCATGCTGGAGGACTCAGGAGACAAGGTGGTAGAAGCAATCAAGCCCCAGCTGAAGACAGGCAGAAAATGGAAAGTTCAAGAGGCGATGGATTCTGCAAAAGAAAGTCTCAAGATCAGAGAAAAATAACAGGACACACACAGACCAACAGACAAGAACTGGGAATGACCAAAACTGAATGGTGGTCAAAGGCCAAAGGAAAGCCAAAAAGAGACATGATGATTCAGGAGATGAGAAGACCAAAAAAGACTCCAAAAAGCAGTCCAGCAGAGCCAGCAAGGACAATGGACAACGTGGGAGAATGCACTCCAAAGAAGTCTCACTTGGAATGACATTTGGGCACATGGCCCCTCTCAGGATCAGCTTCATTCTCAGATCTGACATAGACCTTCTGCCCTCAAATGCAAAACCTGGTGAAAGTGCAGAAAAACAGACGATCCTTCATGCCCCCTCTGCCATGGAAAACAAACAGTGGAGCATGTCCTTTAAGCTCATGTAAAATAGC
>JADBJO010015905.1:25000-42209 GCA_016801955.1 Conus betulinus | reverse complement strand
CCCGACTCTTACACAAAGCACTACCCAAAAACACATGAAAACCCTACAGCCCAAACAGCCTCAACCAAAATCATGAGAAACCTTACAGCCCAAATAAATTTACCCTGGTCATGAAAACCCTGACAGCCCAAACAAACTTCCACCCAGTCATGAAAACCCTACAGCCCAAAACAACTCCCACCCCAGTCATGAAAACCCTATGTCCCAAACAACTCCCACCCCAATTATGAAAACCTGACAGCCCAAACAACTTCTACCCCAATCATGAAAGCCCCTACAGCCCAAACAACTGCCACCCAATTATGAACACCCCTACACAGCCTACAAAACTCCTACATCGCAACCCAACTCCCACCCCAGTTATGAAAACCTGACAGTCCAAAGAACTTTACCCCAGTTATGAAACCCCTACAGCCTAATATAACCCCCACCCCAGTTATGAAACCCCCTTCAGCCCAAAACAATCCCCACCCCAGTTATGAAACCCCTTCAGCCCAAAAACACCTCCCACCCCAGTTATGAAACCCTTGAACCAAAACAACCCACCACCCCAGTTATGAAACCCCTTCAGCCCAAACAACCCCCACCCCAGTTATGAAACCCCTTGAGCCAAACAACACCCCACCCAGTTATGAAACCCATCAGCCCAAACAACCCCCACCCCAGTTATGAAACCCCTTGAGCCCAAACAACCCCCACCCCAGTTATGAAACCCCTTCAGCCCAAACAACCTTCAACCCAGTTATGAAACCCCTTCAGCCCAAAACAACCCCCACCCAGTTATGAAACCCCTTCAGCCCAAACAACCCCCACCCCAGTTACGAAACCCCTTCAGTCCAAACAACTCCCACCCGGTTATGAAACCCTTTCAGCCCAAACAACTCCACCCCCAAATTATGAAAACCCTGACAGCCAAAAAACTCCCACCCCAAAAATTATGGAACCCCCTACAGCCCCAACAATTCCACCCCAATTATGAAAATCCATACAGCCCAAACAACTCCCACCGCAGTCATGAAAACTCCTACGCTGCTAGCTGTCAAGCGTTGTAGTCGCCTGCTGTACATTTAACCGTGTCACCTATCAACACACGTCGGGTGTCATCGCTGCTGTGCTTTTTATACACTATGTCACGTGTTGCTATCGTTTGTATTATTCTTATTCCTAGTCACCTATCCTTGCTTAGGTACCTGTCTATTAAGTGACGTTTGTCATTGTTTCACAGTTATACATTGTCACGTGTTGTCAGTATTTGTGGGAATGCCGTATCGTGTCTCGTCTGGCCATTGTTGAACTGTTATACTAAGTCACGTGTTACCATTGTTGTACTGTTATCTGTGTCTTGTGTTGTTATTGTTGCCATTGTTGTACTGTATTATTGTATCACGTGGTAGTACTGTTGTGCACTCTATGGCATGTATTTTCCATCGCTTGTTGTACTGTTTATATGCGTCGCATGTTGTCACTGTTGTACTGTTATAAGGTATCAATGCTTGGTGATTGCTTGTACTGTAATACTGTGCCGGACTTTCTTAGTTCTTGAATAGTGTTATAGTGTGTTTATGTTTTTACAAGTGTGTGTGTGTGTGCGTGCGTGCGTGTCTGTGAGTGTGTGTGTGTGGTGTGTGTGTGTGTGTGTGTGTGTGTGTGTGTGTGTGTGTGTTATGTGTGTGTACGTGCGTGCGTGCGTGCGTACGTACGTGCGTGCGTGCGTGCTTTGTGTCTGTGTGTGGGCTGTGTGCTTGCGTGTATTTATGTGCGACGTGTGTGTGTGTGTGTGTGTGGGGGGGGGGGGGGGGGGGGGGGGTTGCACGCGCGCGTGTGTGTGCGTGCGCGTTGGTGTGTGTTCATGCGGCGTTGCGTGCGTGCGTGCGTGCGCGCGCGCGCCGCGTGTGTGTGTGTGTGTGTGTGTGTGGTGTGTGTTTGTGTTTGTGTGTGTATTTGGGAGGTGTTTGTGTTTGTGTGTGTGTGTGTGTGTGTTTGGTGTTTGTGAGTGTGGTGTGTGTGTGTGTGGTGTGTGTGTGTGTGTTGTGTGTGGTGTGTGTGTGTTGTGTGGTGTGTGTGTGTGTGGTGTGTGTGTGTGTGTGTTGTGTGTGTGTGTGTGTGTGTGCACAGTGACCACCCAGCCGACCTCATCTGCCGTTGTGAGGACGTGCTGGACAAACTGTGCGGCCTATGGGTCCGAGGCCTGCAAGGACCAGTACCTCCCCTGGGCCACCCACAACTGCCGCAAGACGTGTAACCTGTGTGGTACGTCCGCACCCCACACCCCCACTCCACACCTGTCTCCCACTTCTTTCTCTCAACCATGCTCTCATTTTCCCTCCCTGCCCTCTGCCAACATTGGTAGGAGCGTGTGCTGTTTGGTGATGGTGACGGGACAGTGTCATTGTTGTCACCTCCAAGATCCAGATTGTACACTGATTCTTAAAAGGACACAATGGTGGAATATGGAGAAAGCAAAACAAAAAAAACAAAAAAACAAACAAACAAAAAAAAAAAAACCCAGCAGAGGCAAAAGAGACAGCACAACAATCACTCAATAGGCGAGCAAGAACACTTATAAGTATCACGTGAATTAAAGTGCCGGATCATTCACACGAGAGAGGAAGTTTTCATAGGGGAATCTGACGACACAGAGGAAAAAAACACCAAGAAAACTGAGTATCATACCAATCAGAGAGGGATTTTTCCAAAGGAAAATCGGATGTACAAACGTGCCAAAAAAGACACTTTGCCATTTGGATTGGGAGGTGGGTTCCAATAACCACAGAATCCTCGCCATGTGTGTGTGTGTGTGTGTGTGGTGTGTGTGTGTGTGTGTGTCCTAAACCGCATAAGCAATGATGGCGGGAGATATACTGCTGCAAGTGAAACCAAAGTCATTTTTTTTTGCATGATCCTTCCCCTAGACCATGTTTCACGGTCAGCTAGCCTTCGAACTTTACTTCTCGCCGTGGGACTCTTTTCCTCTTTGCTAACTTCCCGTCAGCCATATTGCGTGGCCTCTATTTTTAAGCTTGAAGATACACGTTCCTTGTTGTCTAGGTGTGAAAAGCTAGGTTGCTGTGCCGAAGGAAATGAAATGTCGAATGGACGTTCCTAATATTTGTTTAGAGTAACAGGTCCCGTAAGCATTCCATTTTTATTTTACTTATCACTGGGCCGAGCAGACGACACTCGAAATGGACTCTTCCGGAAGTTAGTTTGGTGAGGAAGAAGTCGTATTTCATAGGCAGTCATCTTTTGTCTTGTCTTGAGAACGTGATATCCCCACACTCCGCTGTGTGGTAAATGGTAACCATGACATCCTCATCCTCCCTGTGTGATGTGGGTAAGGATGACACGCCCTCCTCTGTGTGTAGTCAGTGATAACCACGATTCCCCCTCCGCCAATGAAATTTGATCACCTGAAATTCCTCCACCTAATTTTACTAGTATTTCTCTTTTCCATTTGTTCTATTACCAATGACCTTTTCCCCATCTTATTCAAGATAAAATAGAAAACAAACTGCGATGTTAATGATCATCATGTGTATGTGTGTGTGTGTTGTGTGTGTGTGTGCGCGCGCGCGCGCGCGCGCGCGCGTGCCGTGCGTGCGTGCGTACATGCGTGCGTGCATGCGAGTGTGTGTGTGCGTGCGTGCGTGTGTGTGTGTGTGGGCGCGCGTCCGCGCGTGTGTGCGTGCACATGCAGTGGCCAGCCAGCCGACCTCATCTGCCCGTTGTGAGGACGTGCTGGACACACTGCGCGGCCTATGGGTCCGAGGCCTGCAAGGGCCAGTACCTCCCCTGGGCCACCACAACTGCCGCAAGACGTGTAACCTGTGTGGTACGCCCCCCCCCCCCACCCCCCCCCCCCCACCCCCCCCCTCCTTTCTCCTGTCGTTGTCTTTTCCTCTTCTTCTTCTATCTCCCACTTCACTGCAACCCCCTTCTCCTTGCTGTCCGTATGCTAACCCTACTATTAGAACGGTCTACCGTTGTTGGGCAATGATGGTGAGACAGTGTGGTCGTTAGTGTTGTGTTCCTGTTTATTAGAGATAGGTATGGAGATCATAACAAATAACATCAAATTGTTCAATTGATTTACCGTGTGTTCCACCTCTTTCAGTTGCTTTCCCAAGTCTTCAGCTGTTTTAGGTAATCGATCAGACGTTCCGCTGTTGTTCGGTTGAAGAACCGGAGGGTTGCCTGTTTTGGCCTGATTAGCTAGACGGTCCGCCTGTTTTAGTTAATTAGCCAGACATTCCACCTGTTTCAGTTGATTAGTCAGATGTTTTCAAGTTGATTTGCTGGATGATTCAGTTGATAAGTCAGGTGTTTCAGTTGATTAGTCAATGTGTCAGTTGATTAGCCAGATGTTTCAGTTGATTTGCTGGATGTTTCAGTTTGATTAGTCAGATGTTTCAGTAGCCAGATGTTTCAGTTGATTTGCGGGATGTTTCAGTTGATTAGCCAGAGTTTCAGTTGAATTAGCCAGATGTTTTCAGTTGATTAGCTGGATGTTTCAGTTGATTTGCTGGATGTTTCAGTGATTAGCCAGACGACCTAACAGATCAGACGATTAGCCACAGGTTCAGCTATTTCAGTTCCCAGCCAGACATTTTTTCTGTTTGTTTACCAGTCCTCAAAAGAAAAAAAAGGGAGGGGTGGAGGAACCAACCAATCACAACAACCACTAAAAACTTCTTCACTTTCAACATGGACAAAAAATAATGTTAAGAAATTAAGAACAGGGGACCTTGATAAATAGATCGAAATCTTGCCAAGTTTCATCAATATAATAAATAGAGGAATTGTTCGTCTACACTTGTTTTCTCCCACTACTAAATTGTTCAACGAGTACAGAGGCATCAAAATTACACGGCTTTGCAAAGAGGAGAGATATTGTCTTTTGCAGAGAGAGAGAGGAGAGAGAGAGAGAGAGAGAGAGGAGAGAGAGAGGAGAGAGAGAGAGAGAGAGAGAGATGAGAATGGAGGTCCTTTTTTACCACCTTTTTTGTAGCCTGTGCGTGTGGGAGGGGTGGAGAGAGAGAGAGGGCGAGGGGGAGAGGACGAGGAGAGGGAGATGAGTAGAGGAAGGAGGGAGGAGAGAGAGAGGAGAGAGAGAGAGAGAGAGAGAGAGAGAGAGAGAGAGAGAGAGAGAGAGAGAGATCTGATAAGGTCCTTTTTACCACCTTTGTTGTAGCCTGTGTGGACAGCGTTAGAGAACTGTCATCAGTATGGTCAGTACGTGTGCTTTGGTCGGTACGAAGCGTGGGCACGTGACCATTGTGCCAAGACCTGCGGCTACTGTGACCATAGCGGTAAGCGTTGGTGTGCGCGCGCGCGCGCGCGCGTGGTGTGTGTGTGTGGTGTGTGTGTGTGTGTGTGTGTGTGTGTGTATGTGTGTGCATGAAAGAGAGAGAGAGAGGGATAAAGAGGAGAGAGAGTGGGTATGTGGTGTGTGTGTGGTGTGTGTGTGTGTGTGTGTGTGTGTGTGTGTGAAAGAAAGGGGGGGGGGGGGATGATAGAGAGAGAAAGCAGCAAGGGGGTGGGGGGGGGTGGGGGCTGTATCAGAAAAAATGAACTTAAGAAACAGAAGAAAAAAAAAGAGTAGGAGGAGTTTCTACAGCAACAAATTAACCCAATAAGACAGATCATACTTCTGCTGCTAGTAATATTACCACTGCTACTACCTCTATTTCAATACATGACTGAAAGACAGGGGAGTTATACTCGAGTAGTTACATGCATGTGTCTGATGGTCTCTTAACAGCCCAGGGGTTTCCAGAACACAGCAAAACCAAACCCGTCCTGTACTGTGCCAGCCGGTAAGCACGACACCCATTACCTCCTGGTGTGGTAAGTGGTAAGCATGACACCCATTATCCATTACCTCCTGGTGTGGTAAGTGGTAAGCATGACACCCATTATCCATTACCTCCTGGTGTGGTAAGTGGTAAGCATGACACCCATATCCAGTTACCTCCTGCTGTGGTAAGTGGTAAGCATGACACCCCCACCTCCCTGTGTGGTAAGTGGTAAGCATGACACCCATTACCTCCTGGTGTGGTAAGTGGTAAGCATGACACACCACCTCACTGTGTAGCAAATGGTAACCATGACGTACTCACACCTGCCTGTATGGTAAGTGGTAAGCATGACACACTCACCTAACTGTGTGGTAAGTGGTAAGCATGACCCTACACCTCCATGTGTGGTAAGTAGTAAGCATGACACCCCCACCTCCTTATGTAGTAAGTGGTAAGCATGACACCCCCACCTCCTGTGTGGTAAGTGGTAAGAGTGACACCCACCCTCTGCCCCATACATCTTTGTGTGCTAAGCATTAAAAAACGCTTTCCCTCTTCTTGCCTATTGAGCCAAGTAGCAGCTGTAGTGAATGTTGAGAGTCACCTGGCCCAATGAAAGTACGCGCTGTGTACTTCTTAAGTTCCAAAGCCGATGTTCTGTCCAGTAAATATTGCTTTGAATGAAGCTTCTGATGTATTCTTCCAAGCAGCCATCTTTGAATTATTATTCTCTTCTCTCTCAGTTACTGTTGCGGGAAAGTACTGTATGCAATCTTGACATGTTCAATGAAAAAGGTCACAGATGAAAGTTCATTGGAAAAATCTTCAGTCGGAAGAAGAAGGTTTTTTTTTCGTTCAAAGATAACAAAAAATGAGTATGTAACTAACCAAACAATGTAATGGAATTCAAGATCTGCTTGCTTACAAGTTTACGTCAAGATGTTAGGGATTCAGGAGGAAAACATGCATTTCATACCAAAGCCACACGTTAGATTTATATGCGATAACATAAAAAAGTGATTATAACAACAACAATAATAATAAAATGATATGATCATAATTATACTGATAATAATTATAATGATGATGATAGTAATGATAATAATAATAATGATAATAATGATAATATCATTAAGTAAGTAATACAGTAATAACAGTAAAAATGATAATGATAATGATAGCGACAATGACAGTGATGAAAATGATGATGATGATGATTACGACGACGACGACGACAACGATGATGATGATGATGGTGATGATGATGATGATAATGATGATAGTGATGATGATGATGACATTTAATCATGTCACGATATGATTTAACTCTCTGATGGTTTACCTTACAGGTCAAACGTTCCTGATGACGTCTAACTCTCCGACAGTCTCCCTCCCTAAGTCAGATCTTACTGATGAAGGCTAACTCGCTGACATCATCCCTCCCTAGGTCAAACCTTACTGATGAATTCTAACTCGCTGACAGTCTCCCCTCCCAAGGTCAGACCTTTACTGATGAAGTTCTACCTGTCT
The DNA here is from genome assembly GCA_016801955.1 of Conus betulinus. Classification (NCBI taxonomy): domain Eukaryota; kingdom Metazoa; phylum Mollusca; class Gastropoda; order Neogastropoda; family Conidae; genus Conus; species Conus betulinus. Next base: position 34,881 of record JADBJO010015905.1, on the reverse strand, counting down.
GAGAGTCTCCCTCCCTAGGTCAGACCTTACTGATGAAGTCTACCTGTCTGAGAGTCTCCCTCCCTAGGTCAGACCTTACTGATGAAGTCTACCTGTCTGACAGTCTCCCTCCCTAGGTCAGACCTTACTGATGAAGTCTACCTGTCTGAGAGTCTCCCTCCCTAGGTCAGATTTTACTGATGAAGTCTAACTCGCTGACAGTCTCCCTCCTAGGTCAAACCTTACTGATGAATTCTAACTCGCTGACAGTCTCCCTCCCTAGGTCAGACCTTACTGATGAAGTCTACCTGTCTGAGAGTCTCCCTCCCTAGGTCAGACCTTACTGATGAAGTCTACCTGTCTGACAGTCTCCCTCCCTAGGTCAGACCTTACTGATGAAGTCTACCTGTCTGAGAGTCTCCCTCCCTAGGTCAGACCTTACTGATGAAGTCTACCTGTCTGACAGTGTCCCTCCCTAGGTCAGATTTTACTGATGAAGTCTAACTCGCTGACAGTCTCCCTCCCTAGGTCAGACATTACTGATGAATTCTAACTCGCTGACAGTCTCCCTCCCTAGGTCAGACCTTACTGATGAAGTCTACCTGTCTGAGAGTCTCCCTCCCTAGGTCAGACCTTACTGATGAAGTCTACCTGTCTGACAGTCTCCCTCCCTAGGTCAGACCTTACTGATGAAGTCTATCTGTCTGACAGTCTCCCTCCCTAGGTCAGACCTTACTGATGAAGTCTACCTGTCTGAGAGTCTCCCTCCCTAGGTCAGACCTTACTGATGAAGTCTACCTGTCTGACAGTCTCCCTCCCTAGGTCAGACCTTACTGATGAAGTCTACCTGTCTGAGAGTCTCCCTCCCTAGGTCAGACCTTACTGATGAAGTCTAACTCGCTGACAGTCTCCCTCCCTAGGTCAGACCTTACTGACGAAGCCTAACTCTCTGACAGTCTCCCCTCCTAGGTCAGACCTTACTGATGAAGTCTACCTGTCTGAGAGTCTCCCTCCCTAGGTCAGACCTTACTGATGAAGTCTAACACTCTGACAGTCTCCCTCCCTGGTCAGTCCTTACTGATGAAGCCTAACTCTGACAGTCTCCCTCCCTAGGTCAGACCTTACTGATGAAGTCTGCCTGTCTGAGAGTCTCCCTCCCTAGGTCAGACCTTACTGATGAAGTCTAACACTCTGACAGTCTCCCTCCCTAGGTCAGACCTTACTGATGAAGTCTACCTGTCTGACAGTCTCCCTCCCTAGGTCAGACCTTACTGATGAAGTCTACCTGTCTGAGAGTCTCCCTCCCTAGGTCAGACCTTACTGATGAAGGCTAACTCTCTGACAGTCTCCCTCCCTAGGTCAGACCTTACTGACGAAGCCTAACTCTCTGACAGTCTCCCTCCTAGGTCAGACCTTACTGATGAAGGCAGTGGCTGGAGCCCCAGGGGATGTGTATCAGCTGTGGTCCTCCCCCAACATTGCCAACAACAACCTGGCTTCAGCCAAGACCCTGGACAGTCACGTGGTCTCCCACTACAAGTCGCACCTGGTCAACAACTTGGACACCTGTGACTTTGATACGGTGGTGTGACTTGATTATAATATGCATGTGACACTATCCAAATGTGACGTGGACATCATATGTGATTTTTACGTGTGACTGCCCACCTGTAACCTGGACATGACACATGACTGTCCGCGGGTGACATGCCTACATGTGACCTGGACATGATAATTCACTTTATGTGGCGCTGTATACTCGCCGATTTTTGATATGGCACGTGACTTCATGCCATCACGTATGAGGGGTGTGACGTGCATGAATATTTGAACTGGTACTTCAGGTTATGGTTGATGAAAATAATACGTAGCGGTCTGACCGTCCGTGTGTGTGTATGTGAGTGTGTGTGTTTGTGTGTGTGTGGTGTGTGTAGATCAAGGTTTGTCCATCTACAAGCACTGTGTGGAGAGGGGCCAGTCTCACGTTCGATGCTCGTCACACTGCCCGCAGCGAACTGGTTTCACCGCCTCCCGGCTTCTTGCCTCCTCCTTCGGCGATCTCTCCCCTCCTCCCCGCCGCCTCTTCCACATGGCAGGGTCTCTGTCTGTCTCTGTGTGCCTGTCTCTTTCTCTGTCTGTCTGTGTGTCTGTGTCTATGTGAGTGTGTGAGTGAGTGAGTGAGTGTGTGTGTGTGTGTGTGTGTGTGTGTGTGTGTGTGAAATTATTCATTTAGTGAATCATCAATAAGGAAGGAATTTTTTTTTATGACCATTGTCAATGGAATGATCATCCCATAATCCTAAATTACTGTTGTTCGTGCGTGCGTGCGTGAGTGCTTGCATATGTGCGTGCATGCGTGCACGCACGCGTGCGCGCGTTTGCGCGCGCGCACGCTCGTGTGTGTGTGTGTGTAAAATTATTCGTGTAATAAATCATCAATAAGGAAGGATTTTTTTTGTTCCATTATGAAAGAATGATAAACCCATAATTCCAAATTACTGCTGTTCGTGCGTGCGTGCGTACGTGAGTGCTTGCGTGTGTGTGGTGTGTGCATGTGTTTTTTTTTCATGTGTGTTAGGCAGAGGATAGGGAGTTAAATCAGACATACCCAATCTGAATCGTGTCAATGAGTATCTCGTCAATTAAAGCAGACATGATTTACAGTGGCATATAAGATAGGTTGTTTGAAGTGTTCTCTGTGTAACAAAACCCATTGAAAATTCCGATTTTGGCACTTCTCTCTCTCTCTGTTCATGTTCTCTCTCTCTCTCTCTCCTCTCTCTCTCTCTCTCTCTCTCTCTCTCTGTCTGTCTGTCTGTCTGTTGTCTCTCTGTCTCTGTCTGTGTCTGTCTGTCTATCTCTCTCCCTGTCTGTCTGTCTCTCTCTCTTAAGATTAATTGCATGTCACTGTGTTACATGGTACCTTTTACGTATTTTTATGCTGTAACAAAAATGATAACACTTTGTGCCTTGAACTTCTTCCCATTTCTCATGTTCTACCCGCTCCCTTACTCCCCCCTCTCTGTCTCTGTCTCTGTTTCTGTCTCTCTGTCTGTCTGTCTCTCTCTCTCTCTCTCTCTCTCTCTCTCTCTCTCTCTCTCGCTCGCTCGCTCTCTCTCTTCCCCTCCCCCCCTCTCTGCCCTCCTCCCCCTCTCTTCCCGCTCTGTCTCTGTTCCAAATTTTGTGTATACTTTGTCATATTCATTTTATTGTCCGTTTTTATACTAGTCGTACTAACTGTTATATTACCTTTCTTTTATGCCCCCCACCCTGCTCCTCCGCCTTTCCTTCATTTCTCTTCTTCTTCTCTCTTCTTCTCTCTCTGTCTGTCTGTCTCTGTCTCTGTCTGTCTGTCTGTCTGTCTGTCTGTCTCTCTCTCTCTCTCTCTCTCCTCTCTCTCTCTCTCTCTCTCTCTCTCTTTTCATTTAGTATTCCATTATCATTGCCTGACCGATTTTTCTTTGTTCATACATTATTCCATTTCCCTGTATGCTGTAGAACCCACTCAGGGCGAGGACTGGATATGAAAAGAAAAGCACATCAGTGCCTATCTATTATCCTCGTAAATAAACGATTTCATCTTATCTTATCTCTGCGTGGGGCGGAGATGTGACTCCCCCGCCCCCCCCTTGCTTTCTGCCCCAGGGCGCCCTCTACAGGCCGGGAGTGGTATGTGGGCGGGGCGGAGAGTGGGGTGGACGGGCGGGCCTGGTTCTTCGTGTCCACACGGACCCACCTGTCCCCTGGAGAGTCAGGGAGCCACGCCTGGCTTTTACTATGCCTCGGGGCACACCTCCCAGCCGCTGCAAAACCTGGTAAAGCACCTCTCTAATGTCAGCGTTTTCTTTGAAAAAGAAAAGAACGTGACTGAGAACGAACAAAAACTGACAGTAAAGGAAACATACACACACACGCACGCACGCACGTAGGCATGCACGTATGCACGCACGCACGCACGCACGCGCGCGCACACACACGCATGCACGCACGCACGTACGCACACACGCACGCACGCACGCACGCACGCACGCACGCACACACACACACACACACACACACACACACACACACACACACAGGACGATATGACGTTATCAAATGGATTAACGTTGTCAAATCCACCCAGAGTTAAAATGTCGACGTCAAAAACGTCACAACATCAGCTCCGCCTTACAACGAAAATAAGAAATATCACACAAAATGCACAATTGTGCTGTATAGCTTCTTATGACATACTGAACATTAATCTGTCATGAAGAAAAATTATTATGTGAACCTGTTCGAACATGAATTCACATATAAGTATGTGGTGATGTATGAAGGAAGTGGATAAAGGAGTAGGGAGGAGGGGGGGGGGGGGTGATTAATGGCTGGAGGAGGATGAAAATGACAAAGATATGCCTGTGCCGATGTAAAAATAGGGATGGACGAGGTGTGTATATGTGTGTGTGTGTGTGTGGGGGGGGGGGGGGGGGGGGGTCCGGGCTCCTGGGGAATGATGATGATGATGACTGGAGGAGGCATAACACGAGTAGAAGTATATGTGTGATGGTGTTGGCAGGTTACCTGGACTCCGGTGACGTGTTGGCCATCGTCGGACAGGGAGGCTCATGTAAGTAACTGACCCTCACACTGTCATTGTGTGTGTGTGTGTGTGTGTGTGTGTGTGTGTGTGGTGTGTGTGTGTGTGTGAGAGAGAGAGAGAGAGAGAGAGAGAGAGAGAGAGAGAGAGAGAGAGAGGAGAGAGAGAGAGAGAGAGAGGAAATCTTCTTCGTACGAAGAACTCTAGGGAGAGCTTGGCAGCAGGAGGTTTTCAGAGAAGAAACCTTCCACAGAGCACGTGTTTCGGTCCTGAACTTACACTCTAAGGGTAAGGGCCACGTCACTTGACTGTCGGACATATGTTTCGAGTTGGAAAAATTAAGCCTCATGAAGTTCGCTTTCGTTCCTCCTCGATCAGCTTCAGTTGGAACTCTTCTTAGCTGCTTCTGCCTTTGCCGTCAGGGTTCTGGTTCCTGTTCGTTGGTGCCAGGGCTCAGATACTGCAAAAAAGACTCGAGTAAGGCGAAGACTTAGTTCGAAGCGTGTCCCAACCAATCAGTCTCTTTTTCATGTAAGGCCTTCGTGTTTCAGTCCAGACATGTTACCGATATCTATCGTCATCACCCATTTACGTCACGGGTGGATTACACGTATTTTATTTTACGTTTCCATTTTTTTTAGGTATATCAAATGATATTATGCGAATACAAGAAAATCATTTACTTATATGTCATCACAAAGTTGTAATTTTCCGCTGTATCTATCAAAGAGTAGAAGAGACATATATAAGTATCTGTGGGAACAGTCCCTAGGGAGAGCTAGGAAGCCGATGGTATTCAGAGAAGAAGCTCTCCCTCCATCTTCCCCTGGCGCTGTAGTATAGATGGTGCTTTATAACCGATGGTGCTTTACAAGGCGATGTGCTCTATCTAGCGAGACCACTCCAAAACTTACACAGAAAAATCGGCCGTGATGAAGAAGTTATACGATGCTTTTATCATAATGAAGATCCTGATGACGACAATAATGATGATGGTTATGGTGATGATGATGATGATAAGGGTGATGATAAGGGTGATGATGGTGGTAATGATGACGACGACGACGACGACGACGACACAATGACGACGACGACGACGACGACGACGACGATGCTGCTGCTGCTGCTGCTGCTGATGATGTTGATGACAATATTGGTGTTGCAGGTTCTCAGGGTCAGACAACTTCCAACAGGACAGAAGGACATGGTAAATCCCTTGATTAAAAAAAAAAGTGTTTAAAAAGACAGCCGTGTTCGTCAGTGGAATGGTAACATTTGTTTCCTCTGAAAAATGCTTTTTGGAACACAGTTAAAAGCTGACTTCAATAGAAACTGATACATGGTAAGGCAAAGATTTCAATGGAAAACAGACACGTGGTTTAGGAAAAAAAAACTGGCTTGAAGGGAAACTGGTGGGAAACTAAATTATTTCAACGAAATTTGAACAGTTAGATAATTCAATTCAACAAAAATGACGCATTTTAATCATTGGCTCGAAAAGAACATGACGTATAGTAATTAGATAATTAACGCTGTTTCAGACCACCAGTGTGTGTACAAGGGCCATGGGTACCAGTGACGTCAATAATACGGTTTTAGATATGTTATTTGTACAGTGGACGTGGGTACTTGTGACGTCATTAATGGTGTTTCAGACCACCAGTGTGTGTAAATGGGGCGTGGGTACCAGTAACGTCATGAATAGCGTTTCAGTGTATGTTTGTGTGTGTGTGTGTGTGTGTGTGTGTGTGTGTGTGTGTGTGTGTGTGTGTGTGTAGGGACCGTGGATACCAGTGACATCATTAATATTGTTTCAGACATCCAGTGTGTGTACAATGGCCATAAGTGCCAATGACGTCATCATTAGTGTTTCAGACCACCAATGTGTGTACAAGGGCCATGGATACCAGTGATGTCATTAATATGTTTCAGACATCCAGTGTGTCTACAAGGGCCGTGGGTACCAACGACATTATCATCAGTATTTCAGACCACCAGTTTGTGTACGAGGGCCATGGGTGCAAGTAACATCATTGATGATGTTTCAGACATCCAGTGTGTGTACAAGGATTGTGGGTTTTAGTGACATCATCATCAGTATGACAGACCACCAGTTTGTGTACAAGGGTTATGGTACAAGTGACATCACTGATACTGTTTCAGACATCCAGTGTGTGTATAAGGGTAGTGGGTTTTGGTGACATCATCAACAGTTTTCAGACCAAGTGACCAGTTGTGTACAAGGGCAATGGGTACAAGGACTTCACTGATAATGTTTCAGACATCCAGTGTGTGTACAAAGGTAGTGGGTTTTAGTGACATCGTGTTTCAGACCACCAATCTGTGTGCATTGGCCGTGGGTTCCAGTGACATATTAATACTGTTTCAGACATCCAGTGTGTGTACACGGGCCGTGGGTACCAATGTCGTCATTAATAGTGTTTTATACCAACAGTGTGAGCACAAAGGTAATGGGCACCAGCGACGTCATTAATACTGTTTCCAGCATCCCAGTGTGTTACAAGGACCCCGGGTACCAATGACGTCATTATGTTTAGTATCACCAGTATGAGAACAAGGGCTGTGGGTATCAGTGACGTCATGGTGACATCATAGCAGTGCTTCAGACCACCTGTGTTTGTACAAGTGCCATGGATACCAGTGTTTTCACTGATAGTTTTTCAGACCACCATTATGTGTATAAGGGCCATGAGTACCAGTGACGCCATTAATACTGTTTCCGATAATCCAGAGTGTTTGTACAAGGGCTGTGGGTACCGTGACGTCATCATTAGAGTTTCAAACCACCAGTGTATGTACAAGGGCCATAGGTACTGTTTCAGACATGCAGCATTTGTACTTTCAGACATGCAGCGTTTGTACAAGGGCTGTTGGTACCAGTGACGTCATCATTGTGTTTCAGACCACCAGTGTGTGTTCAAAAGCTATGGGTATTACTGACGTCATTAATACTCTTTCATACCACTGGTGTGTGCACAATGGCCATGGGGTACCAGTGACGTCATTAATACTGTTTTAGACATCCAATGTAAGTACAAGGGCTATAGGTATCAGTGTCATCATAGCAGTGCTTCAGACTACCAGTGTGTGAGCAAAGGCCATGGGTACCGGTCATTAATTAATAGTATTCCAATGGCGTACCAATGGCGTCATCATTGGTGTTTCACACCACCAGTGTATGTACATGAGCCGTGAGAACCAAGACAGTCTTAGACAAGTTGTGTGTGTAAAGGCCGTGGGTACCAATGACGTCATCATTTGTTATTCAGACATCCAGAGTGTGCACAAAGGCCATGGGTGCCAGTGATGTCATTAATACTGTTTCCTGCCACCAGTGTGTGTACAATGGCCGTGGGTACCAGTGACGCCATTAAGACTGTTTCAGATATCCAGTGTGTGGCGTGTACAAGGGCTGTGGGTACCCATGACATCATCATTAGTGCTTCAGACCACAAAATCTCTGTACAAGGGCCATGGGTACGAGTGGCGTCATTAATGATATTTCAGACCACCGGTGTGTTTTCAAGGACCATAGGTACCAGTGACGTCATAAATGATATTTCAGTCCATAAAATCTCTGTATAAGGGCCATGGGTACTAGTGACGTCATCAACACTGTTTCAGACCACCGCTGTGTGTTCAAGGGCCATAGATATCAGCAGGGCCAGTGGTGGCAGGACGGCTGCCAGCGTAACTGTACCTGTGTGGATGGTCCACGGGGATTTTACCAGTGCCATGACCTGTAGGCGATACATTGCACTCTACCCAGAGAGAGAGAGAGAGAGAGAGAGAGAGAGAGAGAGAGAGAGAGAGAGAGAGAGAGAGAGAGCGAGAGAGAGAGAGATTTGTTCAACTCTAGGCCAGAGGCCCTAACTGAATTGGGAATCAAAATATATGACACATGGAAAACTGTAGCATTATTCAGAACACACACACACACACACACACCACACACACACACACACACACACACACACACACACACACACACACACACACACACACACACACACACAGAATATACAAATACAAATATTCGTTCCGTTTTAGGCCAAACGCTCTAACTGAATGGAGAATCGAAAATATGACACATGGAAAACCGGAGCATTATTCAAACCACTGAGAGAGAGAGAGAGAGAGAGAGAGAGAGAGAGAGAGAGACGAGAGAGAGAGAGAGAGAGAGAGAGAGCGTCTTACTGAGGATAAAATCAAAAAGCTGACAGAAATGTTTTTTAATGTGAAAAAAAAGGCAAACTGTTGTTAGACGTGAAGCGAGGAAAACAAACATTAATCGGCAGTGAATCAGTCAGACTACTGCATTTTCTCATAATATTTAGCCAGTGAGTCAGTCGGAACGCTGTATGTCCCTTTCGGTAGAGGGGAGGCGAACCAGTCACAGCACTGTATTTGCCTGAAACGCTGCAGACTTGGAGAGCAAAGTGGTGACATGTCTTTGCCAAAACTGTTGGCCTGTCTGACGCAGATCCGATGCCAGTCTGAGTCAAAGCTATCGTCATGTCTGGGACAAATCTGATAACATCTCTTACACAAAACTGTCGGCATGTCTGGGACATATCTGAGATAAATCTGATATCACGTCTGAGACAAAGTCAATGGCATACCTTAGATAAATCGGATGACATGTATGAGATAAATTTGATAAGATGTCTGAGAAAACAAATATGAAAGCATGTCTGAGGCAAATTTAATTGCATGTCCGAGTCAAAACTCCTGGCATGTCTGAGACCAATTTTCATTGTGTACCAGAGTCAAAACTATCGGTACGTCTGAGAAAAACTATTGGCATGTCTGAGACCAATTTTCATTGTGTACCTGAGTCAAAAACTATCGGTATGTCTGAGAAAACTGTCGGTATGTCTGAGACCAATATTCATTGTATACCTGCGTCAAAACTATCGGTATGTCTGAGAAAACTATCGGCATGTCTGAGACAAATCTAATTGCATGTCTGAATCAAAACTGTTGACGTGTCTGAAGCAACTCTGAAAACCGTATAGAGAAAAAAAAAATGTGCTGGTTTCTGTCTGACAAACAGTGCTGGCGTGTTTAAAACATAGGGGTTGGCATGCTTAGGGCAGCAATGGTTGGTGTACTTAAAAACAAAAACATATCTGAGACAAAAGTGTTGGATATCTGAAACAACTGCATCGGCGTGTCTAGAACACAAATGTTTGTCTAAGCCAAAAGATGGGCATGTCTAAGACGTTAACTATTGGCACGTTTGAGGAAAGGACTGCTCGTTCTGATTCCAGAAACTAGTAGCATATGGAATCACAGT
>JADBJO010015905.1:0-12500 GCA_016801955.1 Conus betulinus | reverse complement strand
CACACAACACACACACACACACACACAAACCACAAAAAAACCCACTAACCCAACGACGACGACGACCACCCACCACCACCACTACCACCCACCCACCCACACACTGCGCGAGCACCGCTACTCCGACATGTCCACATGTATGCATGCATACACACATACACACATACAACACACACACACACACACACACACACACACACACCACACACACACACACACACATCTATATCCACAAACGTATTCGCGCCATTCTTTCCTGTCGAGGAAAGCTCATAATCACTTGCTCCAGACCTCCAAGATTATATAGTGGCGACAGGGGTGGTACAATGGTTAGAGCACTGCTCCACACGTCCAAGGTTTATGTGGTGGTGAAACGGGATGCTACAGTGGATAGAACACATCCAGAAATCCAAGATTATGCGGTGGTAGTCGGGATGGTACAGTGGACAGAACACTGCTCCAGATAGACAAGATCATGCAGTGGTAGTCGGGGGGGTGGTACAGTGGATAGAACACTGCTCCAGACGTCCAAGGTCAGGCGGTGGTAGTCGGTGTGTGGTTTTTTTGTATCGGATAGAACGCTGCTGCTTATCTCCAACGAGAGAGAGAGAGAGAGAGAGAGACAGACAGACAGACAGACAGACAGACAGAGATTGTAACCTGCATACCTGTTTCAGATACTGATCCTTTATTTCGGCACCTCTACTGGGGCACAGGTGAGTGAATACGTTCCTGATGATTGCCTTGCCCCCCTCCCCCCATCCTCACCTTAAACTTACCATCCTTGAAGACATAGTCATCATCATCATCATTGATTAAACTATATTAGCGACAAAATAATAACAGAAGCGGATTTGTGAACCAGGTAAGCTAACACACGCGCGCGCCACCACCCCCCCCCCCCCCCCCCCCCCCCCCCCCCCCCCCCGTCACACACAGAAACACACACAATATGGAAACTAATGCTTACTAGCACACAATACAAAATAGACGAGGAAAAATGTGTCATCAAATACGCCACACATGAGAGACATGTTAAAAAAAATAGTCAACAGATGGCTGTAAGGAGAATGCCTATGTAGAACGGGCGAGTGGACTAACAAGACAGCTAGAAATAGGGAAACTGGAACAGAGAGAGAGAGAGAGAGAGAGAGGAGAGGAGTACACAATGCGAATCACATTCTTTGCAATTTTTTTTTAAACTTTCTGCCCACCTGCGTAAGTTTGTCGCAGATATTTATCTCCTGCAAAGTCAGAGCAACCTTATGTAGGTCCTCATGTTATTGAAGAGTTTAGTCAACAGCAAGGCACATCATGTTGGTCCTATGCTCCATGAAGAATAATATAACATTAGGATTACTTTTTTTGGTTATCTGGTCCCTGAAGAATAGACCCAAAAATCAGTATAACATGAAAGACCTCTGGCTCATAAAGAAAAGGTCAACCTAAGGACATATTATTTATGTCCTCTGGCCTACGAAGAGCACGTCAGCAATAAGGCATATCATGTGGCTCCTGTGGTCCATAAAGAATATAGATCAAATAAGGCATACCAGGCTTTCTGATTCATGAAGAACAACTGAGAAAAAAACACATCTTGTACGCCTTCTGGTTCGTGACGAAAAAGTCAGCAATTAGACACACCACTCGGGTCCTCTGTCCCGTGAGGGTACGATTCAACAATAATACATGTCATGTAGATCCTCTGGTCCATGAAGACTAGGTCGACAGTAAGGGCCTCAGACACATTTAGAATCCGTCAACAATAAGACACATCATGTGGATCTTTAAGTCCACGAAATCTAGGTCAGCTTAAGGGACATTATATGTCAGTCCTCTGTCCCATTGATAATTGCTCAACAATGAGGTACATCATGCTGTTTCCTCTGCCCCGTGAAGAAAGGGATAATTATGAAGCAAATCATGTAGGAAGAGAGAACACACTGCTGTTTAAAAGAGTGATCCACAATCGGGGAAGTCACCAAATGTTTCGAGCCCAAGCGTTTTTGTCAGTTGTGAGGATGAGAGGTTAAACAGGTCAATCATAAAGATACAAGTTGAACAAAAGCTGAGGAGGAGGAAAGCTTGGGTTACTAATGAAAAGGCTTAGTAGAGATCAAGCCCAATGGGACATTAGTTAGTCATCATGGAGCTGGTGGGTGAGGTGGAGTGTGAGGAAGGGGTGAGGGAGACTTGGTGTATAGGGAATTCGCCAAGTGTGTGTGTGTTGTGTGTGGGTGTGTGTGTGTGGTGTGTGTGTTGTGTGTGTGTGTGTGGTGTGTGTGTGTGGTGTGTGTGTGTGTGTGGTGTGTGTGTGTGTGAGCGTGTGTGTGTTGGTGGTGTGTGTGGTGTGTGTGTGTGTGTGTGTGTGGTGTGTGTGTGTGTTGTGTGTGAAATCATTTAACGTATGCTTTTCATACCGATTGCGATGTATTGTCACACATCAAAACCCCTGGTCGAAAACGTCGCAAATGCCGTTTGATGTGTCTCTCTACATCAAGTATAAATTAGTTTTCAAAGTTTCCAGAGAATTTAAAAAGACTGTACCAAGAGAATCTGTCTGTCTGTCGTCTGTCTGTCTGTCTGTGGGTTGCAGACCCAGCTGAGGACAGAGGGTCGGATCTTCATGTGTAATCCTTCACGTGTGGACAGCCTGTGGGACAGGATTCACCTCTACGGACGTCACCACCCGATCCCCCTCCCCCGTCCACCGTGCGTCTGCTGTCACACCAAGCATAGATCTCTCTGCGCCCGCCCCCCCCCCCCCCCCCCCCCCCCCCCGCCTCTGCCCCCCGCCCCCCGCCCCCCCCTCCAGTGTTACATCTCCCTTAGACCCATCACTCAGCATCAGTGTGTTACGATTAGCAAGGCCTCTATCATTCTACAGTGTGTATAGATTAATTAAGGCTTCTGTCACTGAGCAGTGTGTTACGAATTAGGCAAGGCCTCCTCTATCATTCTACAGTGTGTTATAATTAATCAAGGCTTCTGTCCTGAGCAGTGTGTTACGAATTAGCAGGCCTCTATCATTCTACAGTTGTGTACAATTAACTAAGGTTTCTGTCACGGGCACATTGTCACCCATCTGGCTTAGTGGCTTCTGTTACAAGACCACATGTGTCATATTTACCCCCCAAGGCCTTTGACACACCACAGTGTGTCCACCAATTCTAGCCTTAGGCCTCTGTTACACCACAGTGGTGTCACATCTAAGCTTTAGGCCTCTGTGTTACACACCACCCCGTGTTGTCCCCACATCTAAGCTTTAGAAGCCTCTGTTACACCCACCACAGTGTGTCACATTCTAAGCTTGAAAGCCTCTTGTTACTCCACCACATGTGCTGTCCATCTAGCTTGCAAGCCTCTGTTTACAACCACAGTGTGTGGTCACCCACTTTATGCCTTTTAGGCCATCTGTTACACCACAGTGAGGTCACCCCAATGTCTTTAGGGCCTCTGTTTACACCCACTGTGAGTCACATCTAGCTTGAAGCGTCTGTTACAACACCACAGTGTTGTTCCATACAACTAGCTTGACAGCCTCTGTTTACACCAGAGTGTGTCAAAAATCAAGCTTAAACCTCTGTCACACCCCATCGAGGCTGACTGGACCTCCATTATTGTAATTCGTTTGTTGATTTATTCGGTTTTTTGTCATTCGTTCGATTTTTTCGTGAATTGCGTTGATCGTAAGCGTTTTCGTTTCGTTTTCCATGTATGATATGAATATTTTTTCCTTTTGTTTATACCCCTTCACCCTCGACAAAACGCCTTGCTCGGTAAACATTTCTGTCCCGCCCCCTTTGTCGTCACCATTGTCCTCTGCTATACCTGGTCAAAAAATCATTGCCTCTGGTCACACTACATCTAGCGTAGTTACTTGTTACTCACAACTGCTGTTACATCTGTCCTACAGGCCTTTGCCACACTACAAGTTTTTTATCATTTAAGCTTAGTCGCAGTACCTGTTTATGCAAAGGCACAGCATGATTTAAGGTACTTGCATCTGAATCACTATCTGTGGCAATGTCGGTAGGGCATGATCTCCAGTGACCCTTATGGTAAAAAAAAAAAACAAAAATACAGCAACTATATACAATACCTGTTATGGGTAAATGTTACGGGAAGATTTACAAGTACCGGTCATGTGGTACAGGTTGCGGCATGATTATTATCACCTTCATGTCCAAAAAGCGGCATGTCCTGCTTCAGGTAGGATCTGGACTTGACCCCCCAAAAAGCCCCACGTACCGGGCGGTGTGTCCCACGACTAGCAGGTGGCAAGTCAGGCAGCCCTTACTTCAGGAGATCCCAACTGACGTAGCTCCCAAGTCGACACACCTAACAGAACGGGTTTTATTGTGACGGTCAAGATGACGACCAGCTCTGGTTTTTTCCGTCAGCAACCCTAGCAGTGAGGGCTTCAGGGTGGACGTCCAATCTGTCCCACCTTCCTTTGTCACCAGCACTTAAACCCACCTCGTCCCTTAATCAAACCCACTACGAAATCTCGGTGAGAGGAAGAGAGGGAAGGGAAAGGGTGGGGGGGGGGGGGGGTAGTGGGGACAATGGGGGAGGGTGTTGAGGCAGTGGGAAACTGGGGTGTCTAATATTGGGTCGCTCTCTGTATTTTCTTCCCCCTCTGCCTCTCCTCCTGTTTCTGTCTGGCTGCCTTCTGTTTTGTTCTTCCCTCTGATATGATACCAATTCACACAGATCCATTGATTTCAGACGTCTATACGAACGTAACAACGTGTTATACTGAGAGACAGACATCCATGCCTGATATGACCAACTCCCCGTACGATTGATACTGGGGTCACCACCTTCACACTGAATATGGACAGACTCCTAATCTGCTTTGTGAATTACTGAATGTGTCCAGACATCTAAGACTGATGTTGAACAAGCCGTCTAATACTGATGGAACACACTTCCCTAACTGACGTGACACCCGTCTATACAGAATGGCCATACTGGATGTTCCAGGCCTCTATCCCTTGATGCGCATACGTCCTATACTGAAGGTGATACTGTTGTTACAGACGTCCCAATAACCGATTGACAGATGTCCTATACTGATGTACAACCGTCTGTACAGAGGTACAGACCGTCCTATCCTGGAGCTGACAGACGTCTATACGATTTGCATGCTTCTATCTGCTGTGATACGATGTGACTACGTCTTTTACGACCTGACAACAGACGTCCTTTATAGGGTGAAACAGATGTGGACAGTCGCTATACTGAGTGACAGAATGGTCTATACTGGTGTGAAAGATGTCCCTTCCTGACAGACAGACCTCTTCCACGATGTATACTGAATGTGACGAACTCTAACAATGATAGAACAGACTTCCTTTACCACTGTGACACCAGACGTGACCTCTCCGTCATACTTTTGTAGAAACAGACTTTAATGCTGATGTTAACAGACCGTTTAGACTGCTGTGACAGACGGTCCATACTTCTGGGAACCCTACGGGGGTTGACGAAATCGGTTCACGCTGCCCCAGGGGGTAAGGGGTGGGGGTGTCGGGAAACCCAGCCTACACTGAAGAACCCAGACTACGGGCCTGCCCCGTCTTCGCCTCCACCTCAACCAGCCATGAGTTTTGCCGAACAACATCCAAAGAGAACGGTCAAGTGCGGCCATCCCGTCATTGCGCGCGATACGAGGGGTGGGTGTGTGTGGTGTGTGTGGTGTGTGTTGTGTTGTGTTGGGTGTTGGTGTGTGTGTGTTTGTTTGTTTTGCTCCCCTTCGGTGCGTGGGTGCGTGCGTGCGTGTGTGTGGTTGGTTGTGTGTGGTGTGTGGTGCGTGCGTGCGTTGCGTCGTGCGTGCGTGCGTTCGTGCGTGCGTGGGCGTGCGTGCGTGCGTGTGTGTTGTGTGTGGTGTGGTGTGTGTGTGGGTGAGAAGAGGGAGAGAGAGGAGGAGAGAGAGAGAGAGAGAGAGAGAGAAGAGCGAGCAGAAGAGTTTTGTGGTCAGGGTGTTTAATTTTTTTCCCCAATTCATTATGAAAATCTTGATGCGGAATACGCCCATAGGGATTGATAGTGATGACCTACAGTGATCAATGTTGTTTGTTTGTTATGCCACTATAATGCTAAATAGGGTACCGCAAACTACTGCATCGTGACTAATAGTGGAACAGGGACAAAAGGTGCCTGGTTGGGAGGAGGGAGGGAGATAGCGGATGAGAGAAAGTGAACGTTATCAAGGCTTATAAAACGGATTTTGATAGTTTGTGGTGACAGGATACAGAAGTTGGACTTTGCCCTAAATGTTTGAAATAAAGAATCCTGGGTTTTTTGAGTGCGTTGCCCTGGTGTAAACAGATAGAAATGTTATTAGTACCTGAACTAGGAGGGAACAGATTTTAGGGCTGTGGATTATTGGCTGGGAAACGTTCAAGACGATAACTTTAGCTAGATGAAGACTGGGGCTTGACTGATGACCATAGCCTCAAGCAAGAATGCGGATTTGACCCAGAAAAAAATGTATAGAATGGTATTCCTGGGCTGGACTGTGGAAACCGGAAGAAATATTACTTGAACCAATGTGTAGAGGAAGAGAATTTTCAGGGATGGACTGCTGACTGATAGGACATTATGACAGTTTATGGACACGGGAACTTTACCAGTGAAAGGCAAAACAAACAGACTCCATGGCCTGGACTCCTGATTAAAACGGAAACGGAAAGACGAAGTACTTTGGCCAATGATGAAACAAACAAACACACCAAACATCATTTCAGGTCAAATCTTATATGGTCCTGATTGAGTGCTCTTCCTCTCCCTAACTGGTGTTTTGCTTGATGCATTTGGACCTGTTTCAGCTTCGGCGTCCAGGACATCACCATCAGAACTGAATAATTTAAAAAAATTCCAGTTCAAAACTGGGAATAATGTCAGCTCATACGACAACAGGAAGTTTGTCAGACCCACTTCAATAAGAATACACCCATCTGGTAACATGAACACTGAAACAGGACACAAAAACGCTGGAAGAATGGATCATTTCTATTCTGTTGGATCTGTTCTGTGACCGCAGAAGGGCAATTCAACAACGGTGGTCAGGACGAGGGGTTGTTGCTTTTGACATGTCTAGGTGGGTAGACCCAACTCAGCGGATAGCCTTGGCTTATATATTATTATCGGATTATTCCCTATGAATCTCTAATAATACGCACTATCCTCCTCGGTACTCATAGAACCAAGCTCTAAGCGGCTTTAGATATCACACTCGTTTGCACACAACGGGTTTGCCTAGCTGGTAGGGGCACGACCTGAAGAGCTGGTAGCAGCCTGGCTGCGCCTTCATTCAGTCGCTTCCCTCCATCCCGTGGCAATCCAGCCAATATCGTTTGCAATATTTTGCACTCACTTTCATTATCCTCGGTCATATCTTTTTAATTCTCTCACGCAGGGTGCAACGCTATGTGTAACGTGTCAAACTGGCCCTTCTCTCTCCGAAAGTATGGTGATGGGATTTTACGACGTGGGCGTGCAAAGATGTTTTGCTGCGTGCGTTGACACACGGAAACCTCGTTTTATAGTCACATTCGAAGGACTGTATGGGAAAGGGACGTTAGAACCAATGTTTAACTCCGAGGGAAAAATTCCCGTGCTGTGCCGAAACGGCCGCGTTGGAGATTCGAACCCGCAACCCCAGGATCACAAGATTGCGAGTCGCGTCGCTCTAACCACTGAGTTATCCCCGGCCCCCGGCCAATATCTGCATGGAGACAACTCAGTTTTGTGCTGTGCTATGGTCTATAATGGCCATAATTCAAGGCAGTCATCGTCGTTTTAAAAAGCCAGGTGTCGGCATCCCATTGAAGAGGAAAATGTACTCAGAACCAATGTTAACTCCGAAGGAAAAAATTCCCTGTACCGAAAGGCGCATTCGGAAAAATTCGATTGGACCGCGCAACGCCCGAGGATCGCTCAGGAATTACGGGGTCGCGGTGCTCTTACCAAACCTACCAAGTTGAAATACTCCAACCTCTCGGGCATACTGATGAATTATAATAAGATAATAATACTAAAAGATCAACAACAGGAGGATGTTGAAATACCCAACTGTCTCATGGTCTGTTGTCATGACCTGCTTGAACACCATCCCACAGCAAACAACCACGACGATGACACCAACAACAACAGCAAACAATAATAATGAAAATAAATAACAATAGTAGTATAATAGTAAAGCAATACTAATAATGAGAATGCTACTAATACCTAATAATAATAATGAATGATAATAGTAATAATAACTAACACGTGGTAGTAATAATCCATAATGATGCTAATACTGATAATACAATACCAATAATGCTTCTACTGAAATAAGCAGCAAGGGTTTGGTAAATACGTGGACTTTGTCCAGTATTCTTCATGGCATGACCTCCTACTTGACCTGTTTGCAGGGAACGCATAACCCATAAGGGCATATGAAGGAGTTGAAACACCAGTGTTTGACAGGAAGGACACTCGCCGATCCACAATTCTTATCCCCAGAGGTGGCCCCCTTAATGGCGTTCTTCTGAACCAACTATTCATTATCATTACCATAGAATAATAATGCGTTTGACCGGGTGGTAGCTGTAATTGACGGTCCAAAACCGGTGGCAGCAGTAGGATCCGGGGACCTAACGGGACACTTTGATCCAGGGCAAGGGCGCAATGGGGCAGTTGTTTTCTTGCGGAGGCCGGTTGTTGTCTAATCCCCACCCCCACTGGTTTTTGCCCTACCCTTTTGCCTGTTGACAGAGGCATCAACCATAGAGCACAATCCCACCACGCCGGTTTTAGTCCCACCACAGAACAACGGTTGCCCCCTTCTTAGGTTTTGGGTCTGATCTTCATGAGATTAAAAATCAACCATAAGAAACAATCCCCCACTCCCTCCTCAGTGGTCCCTGTCATTGTTCATTCAGGTAAACTCAACCATAAGAAGAGTCCCTCCGTCATAGTCCATTCCGTCACAGTAAACCTCACCATAGAACCGGTCCCAGCCCTCATCAGTGAGCTTAGTTGTCACGGTACCCATCACCATGAACAGTCCCTCCCCGCCCCTCCTCAGTGGATGGTAGTCTATCCACAGTTACACATCGGCATAGAACCAGATCCTCAACCCCTCATAATGAGTGGTCCGTCCTTCACAGTCAATATCCAATCACATAGATCAGTTCCCAATCGCATCAGTGAGTGCAGTTTTGTCCAGTAACAGCATAGAAGTCTCACCCCTCATCAGAGTGTCAAGTCTTTCACAGTAAACATCACCATAGACATATCTCACCTTTCCATCAATTTTGAGTGTAGTCTTCCCTCGTAACCATCACCATAAGAAAGATCCGCACCTCCCCACCCTCTCATCCCCCGTGAGTGTAGTTCCTCACTGTCATAACTCATCATAGAACACTATTAATAGAAGGCCTAAAAGTGGGTTGGTCAATGTAGAACTCCTGAAAACGGTCTCTTACATAGGACTTTGAGGGCTGGTGTCTGAAGCATAAGAGAACTGTTAAATACTGTGTTTGCTTTGACAGAATATGAAGGGCCCTGTCTAATAGCATAGAGAAACCGTGAGATTATGGAATGACTTGACTGAATGTACTGCAGAAAAACCGTAGATGGACACGCCTACCTTTCTAACGAAGATGCCAAAGGCCTGATTGTGAAAACCAACGGCCTCTGATGACCATGTTGTCAGTGCCTGGGGACCGAGGTTCGTGGGTCAGGGCCCTCCCTTCACATTTGCGGCAGACTACGTGCGCGTGTTTTGGCCCCGCCCATATGACTTTGCAACGTGCAAGCTAGGAAGACAACACCACTCAGGTCCCCATTGGGGCCCGCAGGGGACCAATACTTTCGAGACCCCAACTGTCCGCTCACCAGTCCTTTCTCCCTTAAGGCCGACAAACCTGTTGTCTGGTGAGTCCTGGTTTTTTAGAAAGTGTTTGAAGTCTGCGTCCTTGGTGTAGTCCCTGTGTCCACTAAGCGAAGTCTGTGTCACTGGGGGGATTGAGTCTTTGTCACTGGTGAGTCCTTGTGTCACCACTGGTGATTCGGTCCACTGGCGATCTGTGTCATTGGTGAGTCGTTTGTCACTGTTGTTCAACGGTGTCCACCTGGCGGAGTCTGTGTCACTGGTGAGTCTGTGTCCACTGGTATTCTAATGTTCCCTGTGAGTTCTTGTTGTCCCTGGTGGTCTATGTCCACTGGTGAGGGGTCTGTGTTCACGGTGAGTCTGTGTCCCCGTCGGGTCCCTGGTTCAACTGGAGAGTTCGTGTCACTGGCGAGTCTGTCACGCTGTGGAAGTCGTGTCAATGGCCTGTCAGTCCCCCTGTGGTGTGTCACTGATGAGTCGAATGCATCCCCCCTGGTTATCCTGGTGTCCCACTGGTGGTAGTAGTTCACTGTACAGATCTGTGACACTAGTAGGTCTCAGCACTTGTGATTCTGTTGTCCACTGGTATGGTGTATGACGGAGATCGTATCGGAGTCACCGGTGGGTTTCCCAACCTGTCAGGGGTTCGCCCGATTTCCACCGACTAGTGAAGACTGTCCTCCCTTATGGAGTCGTCGCGGGACGCCGTGGGGTGTGATCTGAAGTCTGTGGGTCATGGCGAAGTGTGTGGGCACGTGGTCCCCCACGTCCTCCTGTGCTCTGTCACCGAGAATGTGTGCCATTTGGTGAGTCTGTGTCCCCGTAAGGCATTGTTTGAAACATTTGGGAGTCCTGTCAACCGTTTAGTCCAAAAAACCGTGTCCATGCATTACTTCAAGGCAACTCACTTATCCCCTCGTCAAAGAATTTGAATAAGTCCAATATTATCATTCGGTCTCACACACAATAGAGATCAGTTCAAAAGTCTGGGTCCGAGGAAGGGAGGCGAGTGCGTAGAAACCATAACGGAGACCACCAGAGGGTAGAAGAAGGGGGGGGGGGAGGGAGGGGCCTGCCCCCCAGTGGTGCGGGAGGATTGGGGCCCGATGTAGCGCACACAGGTGTTGTGTATGTCCGTAGGACAGGTGAATGCCAGTACCGGTGTTCCGTTCACAGCAGACTCTGCGCCGTTTCTGTTCCTGGTTACAATGCCGGGGCTGGGGGGTCGGCTGTGGAGGGGACGACTATGGGAGTGAGCGGTCCACCCTACACCGGGTGGGGCCCATGGTCCAGGATCGGTGTGGTTTTGGAGCCGCCGTGACGGGGCCGTTGGGAGGGCGGGGGGGGAGTCGTCTTCTCTTGCCATGTTTGCTTCTGTCCTGGGCGGGACTCTCTTCTCCGTCTTTGTCTTTGTCTTCCACACACAGCACACCACACACACACACACACCCACACCACCCACACACACCCACACACCCCACACAAACACAACCCACACACCAAACTCCCATCCATCCGCACGCACGGCCGCACACACACACAAACCCTCCTTTACACACACACACACCACACCCCCAACCCCACCCAACACACACACACCACCTCTCTCTCTCCTCCTCTTGTCTTTTCAATTTCCTCTCTTCACTTTCTCTGGCATCCTTCTTCCTGTCTGTTCTGTCCCCACCTTCCCCTCTCATAACCCATACTAACCCCCTTCTCTCCCTTCCCGTTCGCCTTGTTCTTCCTTTCCCCCCCCTTCTTTCTTTTCTTTCATTTTGGTCTCTGTCCTCCCTCCCCCCCCTTTTTTCCATTTCTGTCTTCTTTTGAGCGTTTTTACCCTCCTTTCACCTTCCTTTACATTCCCCCCCTTAATCATTCCTCCCCTTCCACCACCTTCTCTCTCTCTCCACCATTCCTCCCTCCGCCTTTCCTCGTTTCTTTTCTTCCCGTGGTTGTCATGAGCTTGCTTCCAATTTGTCCCTTTCTTTTTCTTTCCATTTGTCCCACTGTCCCTCCTGTAACCCTTTTCTTCCTCCCTGTCGACTTGTTGTCTCTCTTGCCCTTCTTCTCTTCCTTATGTCCCACTAGGCCCCCCCCCCATCCCTCCACTGCCACACAAAACCCGGCATTTGGACAGTCCGGAGAGTGCCTTTAAGTCAGAAAAACCGACAGGCAGAACCATATCCCCCCTCCATAAACTGTCCGACCGTACTGCTGCCTCCGAAACAAATACCGGGCCGACAACCGACGCAGCCATTGGAGGCCAATCTTAACGTCACCAACACCCCCTGGAGGAGCTTGCGGCCCGAACCGACTCCTGCCCTTCAAAAAACCAGCCACTGTGCTGGAACCCATCTCAAGAGAGACGGAAACGATGAGAACTGTCCTCCCTCTAAAGCCTTTTCTTCCGCTTCTGTCAACTGTCCCCTGCGAAAAGAGCCCTCCATGACCTTTTATGCGGCCCATGATTTTCTGTGTGGTCAAAACCTTTCCCATAGAAAACCTGGTTGTGCCCTGGCCCTTGCCTGGCGTAGTAACCCTCATAGCCAACACCTTTGAAGATTTGGTATGTAGGAGGGGAAGCGAAGGGAGGGGAAGAAGGACGGGG
>JADBJO010015904.1:40000-42216 GCA_016801955.1 Conus betulinus | reverse complement strand
GCTCCCATGGATTTAAAAACATTACCATCAATCGAAAACAACGGATGTTGATAAAACCCCTCTAATCCCCCCACCCCCCCCCCATCCCTCTCAATCCCCCTCCCGCTCACTCCGTCCAAAAAAAAAAAAAAAAAAAAAAAAGACATTAAACGTACCTGTGGTGTTTGGCTCATCTTCTACAGGTGATATTTCAGGGTGGTTTTCATCGGCATGGTGAAATACATTGGGGGAAATGAAGCAGCACACTACCGACTCCATACGAATAGTACCGACTTCATTTTGAGAGTTGGGTTTGTTGAATTAAGCAGGCAAGACCATCATTTGTTAGCACAGAGACAGAGAAAACAACAAGTGGTTCCAGCGAGGGGTAAGGGAGGCCATCTACATCGCAGCCACTATCCCCCTCGCTCAACAGGGACCGGGGCCGCTACACCTTGCCCCCCGGTGTATGCCGGTCACGTGACTTGGGTACGTCCCACGGTCACGTGATCTGAATTGAGAGTTCACTCAGTCAGCAACAGCATCGCTGAGGAAGATGGCCGGATGGCTGTCGAAAGCTACGAGTAGGTAGTGCATTTTCTTTTGTTGGGAGACTAGGTCTAACTCGCGGGTAGCAATTTGTTAGCACATGTTTAACTGTTGAAGAGGATATGTCGTTTTTTTTTTAAATTATAAAGTTAGTTCACTTTATTTTCATTTGGTTGTATATATTACATGTGTATACTGCTTGGAAAAAAGCCCCCCCCAGGTGTATGGCCAGGAATCTTTGTTGTCAGGTGTTTATGACCAGGAATCTTGTTGTCATCAGGTGTATGACCAGGAACCTTTGTTGTCAGGTGTATGACCAGGAACCTTTGTCGTCAGGTGTATGACCTGGAATCTTTGTCGTCAGGTGTATACCAGGAACCTTTGTTGTCAGGTGTATGACCAGGAATCTTTGTTGTCAGGTGTATGACCAGGAATCTTTGTCATCAGGTTTGTCATCAGGTGTATGACCAAGAACCTTTGTTGTCAGGTGTATGACCAGGAATCTTTGTCATCAGGTGTTGTCCAGGAACCTTGTTGTCAGGTGTAGGAAGGAATCTTTGTCATCAGGTGTATGACCAGGAACCTTTGTTGTGAGGTATGTGACCAGGAACCCGCGCAATAGCGAGTTTCAAGTAATGTCCAAGTGCCAGTGGGACACGTGCTATTTTTTTGTTTTTGTGTTTCAATCACTCTCTTCTCTCATCCTGTTAGAATCACCCACACAATGTGACATGTTTCATCTGCAGCCTGATGTTGATAGCCCTTCAGAAGTTCTCCTTGTCGCTGGAAGTGGATCTACATGTTCCCTATCCACGCTGTCCCCCCCCTCCCCCCCTCCCCTCCTTCAGTCTGCTGTAGCCTGCATTCATCAAAAATGATTGTAGCAGACCGCTCCGAATTCGCTAAAGATAGATACGTTTGCAGCTTCATAAAAAAGCAGTGTGAATACATGTGGATAATGTAAATCTCTTAGAGTCAGACAGAAGAACAATTTGCCTGTCTGTCTGCCTTTCTACCTGGGTGTATATTTCGTCCTGTACAAACACTTTAACTATGACTGTGCACATTTTTCATATATATATATATATATATATATATATATATATATATATATATATATATATATATATATATATATTTTTGTTGCTGTTGTTGTTGTAATGTATTCATTCCATTTCACAGAAATGACTTCTTTCTGGATTCTGAATTTTCACCAAGTGAAAAGGATGACATCATAATATGTGGATTTTAAAATCAAGTTTTCATGTCATTCCATTTTTCTTTTCTTTCCTGGCTGCAGCATGTCTACAAATGGCAACTATACTCACAAATCGACAGGCACAAATTAGTTTTCCTATGTCTCTCTCACATATGCACAGATTAACATTCCTATGTCTTTTACATATGCTCGAACTAATTTTCCTATGTCACTCGTGTATGCACGGATTAGTTTTCTATGTCTTGGCACAGTAGGGAAACTACTACAAAAAAAAAAAAAAGAAAAAAAAAAAGAAAAAAAAAAAAAAAAAGTTAGATTTAGCGAATGTTTTGTACTGTTGTAAAATAAAGTATCAAAGTTGTCTATTTCGTATCTTTTCTGCAAATCTCTCTGTATCTCTCTCTCTCTCTGTCTCTGTCTGTCTCTCTCTCTCTAATTTGATCTTTCATTTTTTTTTTTTTTTTTGTCA
>JADBJO010015904.1:32500-35000 GCA_016801955.1 Conus betulinus | reverse complement strand
AACGGCCGTTGTGGACCAAGGTCAGCTTAGCGTGGCCAGACGGTTAATTGAAATCTGTTTTTACACACGATGACGTCACATGACGTCTCTCTTCAGGCTGACGAGCTGAAGGGGCTGGGTAAACTTTGCCGTCAGATGCTTCAAAGTCCAGCCCTCCGCTGCTACCTACTTATTCATCTTGAAAATGGCCAGTTTCGCTGCCCCTCTTAACGGTGTTGTCGTTCTGGTGGACTGAGCGTGGTGTTGGATAGAGGCCTGTGCTCTCTAACCCCCAAAACCTTTCTTTTCGTTATTGTTTGTTTGTTTGTTTTTTTTTGGTCTGCCATTTCACATTTAGTCAGAGCGATGTTGAACCAGAACGTGAGTAGTGAACGAACGTTTGGTTGACCAGAAACGTAGCACCCCCCCCCTCCTCCCCCCCCCATCCTCCCAACTCCCTACACCTCCTCTGCCAAGCCCCCCCCCCCCCCTCCGCTCCCCCTCGTCTTCCTGCCAACGTCTTCCCCCCCCCCCCCCCCCCCCCCCCCCCCCCCCCCTCCGTATTACCTCTTACTAGCTCCCGCCGCCAGCCCACTAAAGGAAAGCATTTTCTCTGTCAAGGTATTAGGATAAGAACTGAAAGTTCATGACGCAGAAGTGTAGTATTTCACCCAATTATATTATACCTTACAATGGCGCCCCTGGCTTTGCTTGCTCATTTCTTTTGACTGTTTGCATTGACACTGAACCCATTTGAAGCAAACGTGGGAACGAGACAGAATGTGATTTCGGGACAAATCTTTGAGAATCGTTCCAAGATCCGTTCAGCGAGATTAATACAAAGTTTCCACTGAACATTCACCGTGATATTAGTGTTACTTCTTGAAAAATTACCAGGAACTACTATATTTTCGATGGAATATTGTAAGTCTGTTCAGATATGAAGGTTGGTATATCTCATTTTCCATCTTCTAGTAGAAGATCTAGTTGCAAAGTGAGACGACTGCAGGCGAAATCTAAACAAATCTTAAAGAATTGTTAGCGAACCGCCCGGAGAAACGTGGACAAACGAGTCACAAGACAAAACACATCACTGACATCGCTGGAGGATGGGGAGGAGGGGCCGGGGGGGGGGGGGGGGGGGGGGGGGCTACGTTTCTGGTCAGCCCAAAACAAACACTGGGTGTTTTGTCTTGTGACTCGTTTGTCCACGTTCCTCTGGGCAGTTCGCTAACATTTATTTAAGATTTGTTTCTAGTAAAAGGAATTACACGAGAAGTATTCCTTTCAATCATAGTCTTCAAATACTTACCCTGGCAGAAAAAAACGCATTTTTGTTTTCATTCATGAGGTGAATTAAGGCGGATTCAGAATCAATCGACCATGGCGGTTGTCTGCGCTCTCCTAAACGCCTTTCCAGTATGTTCCTAGCACTGCTTCACACATCAACAAAGAAGGATGCTGTGGTTAAAACCTGGAAGGCTCGTGTTTTGTCATTTGTCCGCTTTCCTTGCTTCAGGAAAGTATTTGAATCGTCTTTGAAAAAAATAATCTTGTCAAGTTGCTTCAGATAAATATTTGCGCAGACCTTGAAAAAAAAAGGCTTTCGTAAGTTGGTCCTTTTTGAGAAAAGACCGTTAACAGTTGCTTTTGGTACTATTATTGTCAGTTGGCCACTCTCTTGTGAAAATTCCACTTAAACCAGCCTTGAAGTTAGGGATTTAATTACTTGCTCAGATTTCTCTGTCTTCCTCCTTTTTTTTTTTCTCCCAGAGAAAAGTGTCACATCAACTTCGAATCTGCAAGCATGTCAATTGACCAGCTCCCTTACTTGAGAAAGCGACCAGATCAGGTAATCCATCATCTTCTTTGGTTGGGAAAGCCAGGTACGTGAATCAGTTTCCTTGCTTGAGAAAGGCAACCAGCCAGGTGTTACCTGACAAAGCACAAAACTAAGAATTAAGGCGGTCTCCTTCATAGCGAAAGGTAATACATAAACCAGGTATTTCGGGCCAGTTTCCTTGCTTGAGAAAGGTATCATCCCAGGTGTTTTGGGCTGGTTCTCTTGCTTCAGAAAGGTATAAACTAAGGTATGAAAAGCCAGTACCCCTCGCTTGAGAGAAAGGTCTGAAACCATGCAATAGGGCAAGTTTCCTTGTTTGAAAAATTAAGGTATGAAACCAGATGATGGGACCAGTTTCTTTGCTCGGTATTTTGGTCCAGTTTCCTTGTTGGAGAGAAGCATGAACCGGGTATTTAGGCCATTTTCGTCTCTCTCTCTCTCTCTCTCTCTCTCTCTCTCTCTCTCTCTCTCTCTCTCTCTCCTCTCTCTCTCTCTTTTCAGTTTCCTTGATTAATAAAAAATCTAAGCTCTGAATTTGGATCAGATTCCGTCATTGAAAAACATATTAAACTAGACGTTTTGGTTAACTTCCTCGCTTGAGAAAGGTATGAGACCACGTAATTGGGCAAGTTTCCTTCTTTGTAGAAGGTACGGACAGGTATTTGGGCCAGTTTTCTT
>JADBJO010015904.1:20000-27500 GCA_016801955.1 Conus betulinus | reverse complement strand
TTTATGGACATAAGCCCGCTGATAGCCACCCCCCTTAAACAAGTTTGCTCGATCAGTCAACTCGATCGAAGAGACAGAGAAATTGCCAAAACATGGGTATGAGACGATGCCCCCTTTAATGCAGTCAATGTCCTGGCACACTTCAGATGACATACTCGACTCTCCATATCATCTGTTTTTGGCCCGGAAATGAGAAAAGGCAACGCCCTTAGCAGTGGTATGGCAGGCGTACTCTTCCTCTGATTATTTTTCATTTTCCCTGGAAAGGTTTCTATTCGATTTTAGACGACTATATTTTTTTCCTCAGACATCTCAAATGATCACCTATCACTATAATTATTCACCTGTCCCAGGAGTCTTGAAGACCGTTGGGGCGCCACAGGAGACTTCGCAACCAGCTGCCTCCACTCATCTCGGTTCTTAAATGCAAAAAAAACCCAAAAAAAACAAACCAAACAAAACAAACAAACAAACAAACAAACAACAACAACAAAAACCCCCCCAGTACTTCTCAGCCAGCAGTGGCCGGTTTTGTGTTCCTTGATTTGGGGTTAAAAGACGATTACCCGGTGTCTACTTACTGCTCTTTTCACTTTCGCTGCAGACCATTGAAAGAAGCACCGTTTACAAAAGAAGTAAGATCGCAGTGGTTGGCTAGAAGTTCGTTTTTGTTTTAACGCAGCTCAGCGAAAACACACGAGGCCCTTTCAATGCTGTCAGTATGAAGGGGAAATACCCTATCCCGGACACAACCACCGCCCCTTCCCCCCCCCCTCCCCCCCTCCCCAGCGGCATCGCCCCCCAGATCGTGTACAAACACGTGTGTATAATACATCTAAAGCACGTTCTGTGTATGTGGATCTATTTGCTCCTTATGCAAATTCGCAGATTGAATCTGATCTCTCCAAATTCGGTATGACGAATCGTTAGCCTACTGGGTTGATTAAGAGCGAATCACTTTCGCGTTGCACAGTCGCATTTTGAGTGTGACAACAGGGCAAAGCGAAGGTATGTGGAGATTCGAAGCGATCCGAAACGCGTCGAAGCGAAAATAGGGGTTGGTGGTGATGGTGGTGGGAGAACTTGATGGGGGGGGGGAGGGGGGTGGGGTAAGTCTTGGGTTGGGAGGGTGCGGGGAGATGAAGTGGGGCGGGGAAGAGCATGTGTATTTATCTACATATCTACATTATCTATACATTAGATTCATGATATTGAATTAAATTTGTTGACACTCTGAAGGCAGACAAGAGAAATTACACTAATATCCTTCTCGCAAATTCATACCGATCGCGAGGAGGCGAAGGATGCGGCAAGTTTTTTTCACACGGATGTTAAAGCACGCAAGAAGACCACTGGTCCTAGCCATATTAGAAACGTGTACTTTTTGGCAGCAAATCAGTGCCGATAACTGCTGTGTAAACCTACCCCACTTTCTTTCTGAAGCAGTTTATTTCTTCGTCAGCTGCGAGAGAGAGAGAGAGAGAGAGAGAGAGAGAGAGAGAGAGAGAGAGAGAGAGAGATTGTGCCCATTTTTGCAAACTCTTTTTCTACTTTTGTATTTTATCAACCGCCCTCACTATCCTGTTACCTTACACACACACACCACACACACACACACACACACACACACACACACACAGAGATAGACAACACGTGCGCGCGCGCACACACACACACACACACACACACACACACACCACTCGCGCGCGCGCGCGCGCGTGCGCGCGCGAGCGCGCACGCACACATAACCTTTCTCTTTCCCAGTTTCCCTATTCTGTTCCATCTACTACCCCCTCCTACCCGTGACACATCTCATTTTTATCGAACGCTCTCTCTCTCCCCCCCCCCCCCCCCCCCACCCGCTTCCGCTGTAGACCACCCATTCTACCTCCTCCCCTTCACCCCCCCCCCCCCCCCCCACTTCTCTTTCCCACCCCGGCGTGTTAAATGAACCCCTAACACGTTTAACCGACCAAGGGAGGAAAGCGAAAAGAGCGTGTGATTTGACACAGACGTTGAGACAGAAGAAATGGGAGGGAGGGAGGGATGGAGAGAGAGATAGAGAGAGAGAGAGAGAGAAGAGAGAGAGAGAGAGAGAGGAGAGAGAGAGACAGAACAGACAGACAGACAGACATGACAGAGAGAGGGAAAGAAGGAACGGGAAAAAGAGCGATTTGGAGAGAGAGAGGAGAGAGGAGAGAGAGAGATAGAGAGAGAGAGAGAGAGAATATGAGTGTGTGCGTGGGTGTTGCGTGTGTGTGTGTGTGTGTTGTGTGTGTGGAGACGAGGGATGGGGAAGAAGGTGGGGAGGGGTTGGGTGTGTGTCCCTATTCATTATCTGCAGAGGCGCTCTGTGCAAAACACGGACAAACGTTTGTTGTTGTTGCTGTTGTCATTTTTTTGATTGGTTACCTGGCTTATGCAAGGAAGGGCGAGACGGCAGAGACACCCTACCACGCGCGAAGAACACACACACACGCCCACACACACACACCACCACACACACACACACACACACACATACATCAACCCACACACACACACACACACACACACACACACACACCAAACACACGCATACAACACACACACACACCACACCACACACACACACACACACACACACACACACCAAACACACGCATACAACACACACACACACACACACACACACACACACACTCACACACACACACACACCAAACACACCACACACACACACACACACACACACACACACACACACACACACACATACACACACACCAAACACACACACACACACACACACACACACACACACGCACCACACACACACACCACACACGCACACACACACGCATACACACACACACACACACACACCACAGACATCAAACACACACCACAACACACACACACACACACACACACACACACACCACACACACACACACACACGCACACGCACACACATCATCATCATCATCATCATCATCGCCACATCGCGCTTATACTCATCACACACAAGACATGCTCTGACGAAGACACGAGTGCGCTCGCACATGTGGAGTTGCATAGAGATGGGTGAATGGATGGATGGATGAGAGAGAGAGAGAGAGAGAGAGAGAGAGAGAGAGAGAGAGAGAGAGAGAGAGAGAGAGAACATTTTTAAAAGGAACGAGGAGTAGCTTGCCTTTTGATATGCGGCCCTTAATAAAGGGAATTCTACAGAAAGTACGAAAAACCGTTGTATAGATATTGCAAAATACACTCAGTGAAAAAAAAAAGTCGCATGCCCAAGCAATGTCTGATGAAATGTTTTGAGAGAGAGAGAGAGAGAGAGAGAGAGAGAGAGAGAGAGAGAGAGAGAGAGGAGAGAGAGAGAGGAGAGAGAGAGAGAGAGAGGCTGGCGTAATCGAACTATATTGACAGAGTAAAAGGCTGAAACATTTTGTTTACAATGTTGAAAGCTGTAATTCGCTAGATTTCAATGCCACAGACAGCCTGCCACTCTGTGAACGCTCACTCACCACACACACACACAACACACTCACACACACACACACACACACACACACACACACACACACACACACACACACGCATACATACATACAGAGAGAGAGAGAGAGAGAGAGAGAGAGAGAGAGATTCAAATTCAGATTCAGATGATTTATTCTTACAGGCCTTGGCTCTTCAGAAAGGGGGAGGTACATGAAACATAACAAAGTCGCATTACCAAACTTATAATAATGACTACAACGCACAGATGTTCCGTCTTTTTGAAAGCTTTGAATAAATATACTATAAACTGTTTTATAGTGTTTTCATTTGCAGATGGCATTAACAAAATAACCTTGAATAACCAAGGTCTAATATAAAAATTTCTGGTGAATAAATTTTTCTCTTACATCTTGTAACTCTGGACAAGTTAATGCAAAATGCACTTCACCTTCTCCCGACTGTCGACATAATGGACACAACAGATATGAGGCATTTACTTATCTATAACGGCGATGATGAACAAGAATATCCAGAAACACCAACTCTAAATTTTGTCATCACAAACTTCAAGTGGCTGTCCATAGTCATTGACATGTACGTTGGGAGAGAATGCCTATCATTCAATGCTCTATAAAAAAACTAAACTTGTCACTATTTTGAACATGAAAATCATTCCAGTCTTGCCACCTACAGTCAATTAGTCTTTTCTTTAAAGGCACGAACAAAACTGTTCATATCTCTGATGCCTTGGTTAAACCATTCGTCCCCCGAAACCATATTCGTATAATTTTGCTCTAATACGTGACATCCGGTTCAACTTGCCTCTATTATCTAGTTCTAGCAGCATTTTATAAGCTTTATGGGGTAATCTATGTTCAGCCATCTGAGTTAATTTGAGTCAGTACTTGATACATTTAACAGTAGAGTGCAAAGATATGGGATATCTGTTAGTCTCTCCATACACAAGATCATTTGGGTTTGTGGTGATATACCGAAAATTTTTTTTTTAAAAGCAAATAAATGACCTTTTTCGCATTGTGCAGCGGCAGCATCAAGACCCCACAGTTCAGCCCCATATTGTAGCATAGGCAGGATTTGAGCATCAAACAGTTTCGAAAACAAGAGATCAATTGTTCAGCTTCGACAACTTCTTCATAAAAAAAGCAGCAATGCATTTTTTGGCACAGCAATCAATATCTTTACATACGAGAGTGAAACTTAATCGCGTAGAGAAATACACACCTAAGTAATATACATTTACAACAGGCATATTTACCCCCATCATACGTCCATTTTTCCCCAGAGGAAAGGTAACCCCCTTTTCGGAAAACGATTACATTATATTATATTACTTTTAATATTACTTTTACTCAAATTTACTTTCAGCTGGAGTGAATCAGCCCCCCTTTGGAAACTGTTTAATTGAGTTTGGAGGCCTATTACTGTCTCAGGCATTAACGCGACATCATCAGCAACAAGTAGAAAATTATTTCCATAGCATCATTTACAAACTGGGCACCATATCTTCCAGAGTTTATCACCTCCAAAGTCAACTCATTAATGAATATAGAAACAAAAGTGGGCTGCAAACATCACCCTGCTTAACACCAGATGTACAGTTAATGTAAAGTGTTAAAGCAGAATCACATCGTACCTTTGCCTTTACACAATCATACATACTCTTAATGCATTTATACATCTTTCAATGAATACCGTTTTAAATAGAATAGACCAAAGTATTGTTCTATTAATAGAATCAAACGCTTTCTCAAAATCAATGAAAGCAACATACAATTTACGGTTCAGACGAAAAATTATTTTTGAATGAAGTCCAATAATGTGAACATATGGTCTATGGTGGAATTATTTTGTTTAAACATAGCTTGAAATTCACCTGTGATGTTATTGTCCTGAACCCAAAGTTGAAGCCTTTTATTAATACTACTGCACTGTACACTTTGCTGCAAACATTGCACAACGAGATTCGCTGACTACGCACTCGCAATTCTCCCTGAACTGCTTGGACTTCTGTCTTACAAGGATAATGAGCCTGACTTTATAGGACAGCAAATAATTTTCGTATTCTTTCATTAGAAACCTATCTAAACGGGATATGCTCGCGCACTCAAAACACTTGATTCATTCTGATTTGTGATCACGAGAGAGAGAGAGAGAGAGAGAGAGAGAGAGAGAGAGAGAGAGAGAGAGAGAGAGAGAACTTCTCCGCTTCCTTTCTCCTCTGTTCTTCACTCTGTTACTGTCTTTCATTCCGTCCTTTCTCCCTCCCTCCCTCACTCTGTCTCTTTTTGATGCCCCCGCTCCCCCTCCCCCTCACCCCCCCATACCGCCGTCCTTTTTTTTTCTAATGATCCTCTTTTCCCCCGTTCTTGCTTGTTTCCTTTCTTCTTTTCAGAGTCTACTCTCTTTATAAACCTGCCTGTCTCTTCCCCCCACCCCCATCCCCGTCTCACCTTATTTTTTTTTTTCCTGCTGTATCAATCGTACTTTTACGAACATTCGCTCTCGCTTTTCTTCTCAGTTGTAAAAAAAAAAAAAAACTTTCTCTCTCGTTTTTCTTCTTTTTTCTTTTATCTTTCTCCCTTTCCCTCTCTCTTTCCTGCCCCCCCCCCCCCCCCTCTCTTTCCATCTCAATTTGTTTCTTTTCCTATTCTTTCCCTTCTCCCGTCTTTTCTTTTCTTTCCCCCATCCCCATTCTCCCCCCCCCCCCCCCCCCCCCCGAACGTTCTTGTTTACCATCTTTTTCTTTCTGACCAGCCTCCGAGACGTGGAGTTTAGCGTCGCGGATTCCCGGCGGGGAGGAGGTCGTGGGTTCGATCTCCACTAAAGCTATTTATATTTCTGGGATTTTTTTGGCTGATAACTGGCTCCTACCCAGAGCTCATTTAACCATGTGCTCAGTTGAGAAGACTGGTTCCACACAGTCCAGTTTTATCCACGGAACACACGCCACTCTGAGAGTGTTGTTTAAAATTTCGATCAACCCTGCAGGTGCATGTATCTCTCGGGCCTGGTTGACGCCAGGATACATGATGAAAGTATTAAGCGTGCAAGTACAGCCCTGTCTCGTGCTCTATTAGCACAAAGCAAAGCCTCAACTTCTGCAAGGCCTGCAATGCCCTGCCGTTATGGTGACCTCAGCTTCAATGTCTTTTCCACGTCTGTGCGCGCCCTTGGTGAGCTCATGTCAAGGTCGTCGGTGTCTGCAAGGTCACGGGAACTGACTGTCGCTGGTCAGACGTGGCTGCGCGCCCTCTGGATTGGGGAGGGGGGGGGGGGGGGGGGGGGAGGGGGGCGCTCATTCATGTTAGCTCCGCGACGAACTTAAAAAGCAATGATGGTCATTAGTAGGGGGTTTAGTAGTAGGTGGTGTCCTGGTGTACTGTGTGTGTTGGATCAGAACAGGCGCCACTGAACACCGCCGCAGTGACAGGGCTGCGGTGCAGTGTCTCCTCCGGTGAGTTGCCTCACAGCAGCATGGCATTGACTCTCCCCTGTGGATTGCCGATGGTGGGGGCCGAGACGGGACAAGACGGGTAGTGACTGTGGGTGGGGAATTGGGATGGAAGGCGTGGGTGGGTGGGTAGGTGGGTGGGTGGGCGGGTTAGATACCTCTAGAGTGGCATATAGAAGATGAGGGAAAAAGATCTGTTTCTGTCACTTTTTCTCACTCTATCTCTCTCTCCTCTTCCTTTCCTCTTGTTCTCTCTTCGCCCATTCCGTTTTCTTTCTTCCGCCCTCAAAAACAACAACAACAACAACAACAACAACAACAGCAACAGCAACAACAACAACAACGAACAAACACACACACACACACACAAACTTTCAATTCACACGCACATCTAGCACCTTCTTTATTTGTGAACAAGTTCAATGCACACAGACCTCTCTCTAGTACTAACGTTCCTTTTTTTTTTTTTTTTCAAATACTTTCAATTTACACGCACCTCTTATCTGGCACCGACTAACATTTTCCTCTTTCTTCTTTATTTC
>JADBJO010015904.1:5000-7500 GCA_016801955.1 Conus betulinus | reverse complement strand
CTTTTTCAACGAGGTATTTGCATGCATAATGTGATGAAAGGAAATGCTCCGCTTGGCTTAAGAGCTGTGTCAGGCTAATTGACATAGGCTAGAACTCCAAGGCTACATCAAACTGTTCTTATGCTCTGCCATAGTTATGCGGGGATTGTCTTCAGTCGTGACAAGCTCCTAGCATAACGTTATCAGTCTCCCAAATCCCCCGAAGCCGGCGTGTGGCTGCCCATGTAGAGGGTAATCAAAAACGGTCACACACTCCATGTTCTCATCCCCAGGCTGATGCATTTGTTCCATAGTTTCAAGTACTTCGGCTGTTCGGATGATCCCTGGAGTCTTTTAGCCAGGGTAACGACGACGACGACGACGACGACGACGACAACAACAACAACAACAACAACAACAACAATGGAAATGCTTCCACAAAGATAAGAGACACATTCAAAACCAACATTCATAGTCATTGTTTTTTCCAAAAGCAGGGAATAATCTTAATGAATTTTGTTTTTTGTTTTTGTTTTCTATTGTGATGGAAGTTTATAGAATAGGTTACCAACAATGTTAACCACTATGAAGGGACAAACACCGGTTCAAAAATATCTGAAAAAGGCAAACTCTTAAATGATCATTGTAAAATCGCTTTTCGGTGTCTGTGCGCACACTTCGTGTGTGCGTTTTGCATATTTACATATACATGCTCGTGTGTGCGCAACTTTACTGGACATATCACAATGCTTAAAGTATGTATATCTTTTTCTTGACAGTTTCTATTATGTATATAACGTCATTTTTTTTTTTTTTTTTGTCCTTTTTGTCTCTTGTTTCTTCTCCCTTTTTCTTTTTTTCTTCTTTTGTTTTGAGATTCATCTACATGACCTTCCTTACCCCATCCCCTACTTCTGTTTCTTTGATTTATCTTTATGTTCGTTTCCATCGTCTTTTTGTTCATTCATCGTTTTTTTCATCTGATACATGGCTTGATGTTAAAAAAAAAGCATGTTTACTGCTTGTTAAAGATGAAACCATCTGAAAATAAACTTCACACACGCACGCAACGCACGCACGCACGCACGCACCGCACGGCACGCACGCACGCACGCACACATACACACACACACCACACACACGCTCTCTGTCTGTCTGTCTGTCTGTCTGTCTGTCTGTCTCTCTCTCTCTCTCTCTCTCTCTCTCTCTCTCTCTCTCACACACATACACACATACACACACTACACAACATACGTACTGACGTATCCTCTCTCTCACACACACTCACACACAACACAACCCTCCTCCCCCCCGCCCCACCCTGACAACACACACACACCACACCCACAACACACCCACACACACACACACACACACACACACCACAACGCGCGCGCGCCAACACACACGCACACACACACACACAACACACCTATCCGCGTACAATATAGGCGCTCATACACACGCACGCGCGCCGATGCGCACATTCATACACACACACACCACACACACACACACACACACACACACACACACACACACCACACACACACACACACACACACCACCACACACTGGGCGCGCGCGCGTTCACGCGAATACACCGCGCGCGCGTGCCCGCGCGCCGCACAAACACAACCACACACACACACCACACAGCATACAGCATATACATTATGCACGCACGCACAACGCATGCGCGCGTGCACACACACACACACACACACACACCACACACACACACACACACCAAGAGAGATAGAGGGAGAGAGAGAGAGATAGAGAGAGAGAGATGGAGAGAGAGAGAGAGAGAGAGAGATAGAGATTTGCCCAGGCGCATGTCGAATCACACCCATGGACTTGCACGGAGAGAGACTGATCTTCCCCCTTCCCCATAGCTCAGCGTTATCATTTTACCGGCACAATCTGGTGCTGATCAGGCTAACCAGAACTGCAATGCAAACCATAGGAGAGATGGGAAACGAACTCGTTACCTCTGTACGGATGTCCCTCTCTCTCCTTTCCCCTACCACCCGACCGCCACGCCCCGCTCCTGCTGTATTGTGTGTGTGGGTGTGTGTGGTGTGTGTGTGTGTGGTGTGGTGTGTGTGGTTTGGTGTGCGCGTGCGTGTGTGTGTGTGTGTGTTGTGTGTGTAAAGTGTGTGCGTGCGTGCTGCGTGCGTGCGCGTGCGTGCGTGCGTGCGTGCGCGCTCGCGCGCGTCGCGCGCGCGCTGTGTGTTGTGTGTTGTTTCTTGTCGTGCGTGCGTGCGTGCGTGCGTGCCGTGCGTGCGTGCGTGTCGTGTGTTGTGTGGTGTGTGTGTGTGGTGTGTGTGTGTTGTGGTGTGTGTGTAGTTTAGCGCGCGCGAGTGTGTGTGTGTGTATGCGTGTGTGTGCGTGTCGTGCGTGCGTGCGTGTTGTGTGTGTGTGTGTGTGTGGTGTGTGTGTGTGTGTGTGTGTGTGTGAACGCGCGCAGCGAGTGTGTGTGTGTGTATGCGTGTGTGTGTGTGTTTCTGTGCGTTCG
>JADBJO010015903.1:30000-31553 GCA_016801955.1 Conus betulinus | reverse complement strand
ATGATCATGATTATTGCCGTGATCGTCGTCATCTTCGTCATTAGTGCTTTTGTCATGATCATCATCGATGTTGTAGTCCTCATCTGCGTCGTCGTCATCATTATCACTGTTATTGCGATCATCATCATCATCATCATCATCATCATCATCATCATCATCATCATCATCATCATCATTGTCATCTCCGTCGTCGACTCAACACAATTGTCACCATTGTCGTCATCATCATTGATGTTGTCATTATCATCATCACCATCATCATCGTCGTCGTCATTGTTGTCAACTTCTTTATTTCCCAGGCTGCTCCTCCTCATACGTATCTTTTTGTCGTCTTCATTTACCTTGGAACCTTACCTTCAAACATCCTTTTATCACCCTTTGTTCCCATTCCCATACCTTCTTTCTACCGTCAGCAAACGAGTGTTCAAAGCATGGACAGCAGACAACCTTTATGTCAGTGGTGCCAGAGTTCAACGCTGTCAGTACTCAAGTTCAGTCTGAAATTCCAGTGCAGTCATGCTGAAAACTGGCCTCAGGCCTGAACAACCTTAAGCAGTAGTGACTGAACTCAATAGGAGGGACAGAATGTGACCGATCCTGTCACACTACGGGCCAAGGATTGTGGCCAGCGCTTTGCAGAATGTGACAGAGTCCAGACAACTGTAACTCAAATGACTGCAGTCAAATAGCGACTAAAGAACAGAATGTGAAAGGCTCTATACAACTACAGGTCAAATGACTGCAGTGAGTGGTGACTGTTGAACAGAATGTGGCTGACTGTACAAGTAAAGGTCAAATGACGACAGTCAAAGGGTAACACGTAACAGAGTGCGGCAGACTATAAGTACAGATCAAATAACTGCAGAGAACAGGTGACTGTAAAACACGGTGCGACAGATCGTACAACCAGGGAGACTTTAAATGAAAATCGATGGAACTCCTTATAACGCAACATCTTAAAATCCCAGAAGTGAGTAAATGACACATTAGTTACGGGGGTTCTGATTCCCATTCTGTGAGGTCATTTTTCGGGTTCAAGCTAGTTTGTGTTGATTTCTGGAGCGAGCGTACGTACGTACATGTGTGTGTGTGTGTGTGTGTGTGTGTGTGTGTGTGTGTGTGTGTGTGTGTGTGTGTGTGTGTGTGTGTGTGCGTGCGTGCGTGCGTGCGTGCGTGCGTGCGTGCGTGCGTGTGTGTGTGTGTGAGAGAGAGAGAGCAGGGGGGCAGAGGGGGTGGGTGGGTGAGTGGGTGGGGTGAGAGATCTTTGTATGCTATAGTTAACAGTCCTCCCAAGCTGCTGATCACACACACTTGGTGTCACATCATTAACAAGGCTGCCTCCTCCTTTCAAAACACCCGCAGAGCCACCCTTGAGGACAAACGGCGCAAGGTAGCGAGAGATGGAGACTGACAGGCATCTGGCATGGGTCGGACGGAAGCGTCATACGCCGGATATGACGTCACGTTGATCAGCCGCTGGTGCATCTCTTCCTGTATGGTGGTAGCATGGCTGAGAGGGAATCTGAGACAGTAGACATCAATGACTGTACACC
>JADBJO010015903.1:20000-22500 GCA_016801955.1 Conus betulinus | reverse complement strand
CTCTAGTTCGGCCGTCATTGTGTTCAAGACTAAACCGCGACTCATCTGAAAAGAGGACCTGGGACCACTGTTGTTGGTTCCATCTCACATGACGATGGCAGAAAGCTCGGCGAGCCAGCCTATGGGCTGCTAGCAGTCGTGGTCGAACAGCTGGGCGACGTGATCTGAGGCCGAAGTGGTGAAGACGGTTTCGTATGGCTTGACGGCTGAGGATGGTGTTATTTGCCATACGAAGCTGCCTTTGGATGCTGGTGGAAGTGGTATCCCGCTGCAATAGGGCCTGCCTCTCGATGAAACGACGATCTTCTCTGGGAGTAGTCTGCCTAGGCCGACCTGACCGTGGCCTCTCTTCAACGCTGTTGGTCGCCCTAAAACGCTGATTCAGTCTAACAATAACTGAATGATGCACACCAAGTCGTCGCGCCACTTCAGCCTTTGCAATGCCATCTTGTATCCACGCAATCGCCCTGGTTTTGTCAAAGGTGCTAAGTTTTCTTCGTGGTGGCTCATGGTGAGAAAAGGGCTGACAGTAACCAACCCCGCGCTTAAACAGCCAAAAGAAGGGGCATAAAACTCACTTGAGAGACTGCTCTTGCACGGGAAAAAAGAATTTTTCATTTTACACATCTTGTGTCGCCAGCAAGCTTGATGCAAAACAGGCACAGTTAACGCAACTTTGCACTTTTTATCCCGCGCGGTAACGAGGTCACCAAGACCCCCCGTGCGCACTACCAGTTGACACAGGCTGGATTACACACTGCTGTGTGAGATTCCTCAACCCCCCCCTGTGTGCAAAGGCCTGTGCTTAACTTTATGTGACTAGTATATATAAAGAGAGATATAGGTGAGTTGTGCGTGTATGCGTGCTTGCTAGTAGGAGTTAGGTTGTTGTATGTTAATCCATTCTATTGTAGCATTATTGATTTTTTTTTTTTTTTTTTTTTTGGGGGGGGGGGGGGGGGGGGGGGGGGGGGGTTTACAGTGCTGATGAAGGCATTGTTATTGCCCTGAGATGATGCCTTGAGGTCTGTGGCACAAAGAGGTGAAAAGAAAGTCAGTTATGAAGTTGTTCGGCTTTTAATGCCTGTAGATGACTATTCTGCATTATCATTGATAGGCCGTTGCAAACATTTCAGTGACAGAACTTCATGTGATCAATCGTCGATAATAGCAGGGTTCATTTTTGCTATGATGAGCGTATGTGAGCAGGTTGAAGTGTGCTTGAAGTGTGCTTGTAAATGTGCTTACATGTAGGCGTTGGTTTGGTTTGTCTGTGGTTAGAGGTGTGTTTGTGTGCGCGCGCGCGCGCGCGCGCGCGTGTGTGTGTGTGTGTGTGTGTATGTGTGTGCGTGTGTGTGTGCGTGTGC
Source organism: Conus betulinus (assembly GCA_016801955.1). Lineage (NCBI taxonomy): Eukaryota > Metazoa > Mollusca > Gastropoda > Neogastropoda > Conidae > Conus > Conus betulinus. The sequence goes on along the minus strand of JADBJO010015903.1, from coordinate 21,133 downwards.
GTGTGGGTGTGTGTGTGTGTGTGGGGGGGGGGGGGGGGGCTCTGTTTTAATCCATTTTTTTTAGCACATGTGCAATGCCTTTTTAAAGGACTTCTTTTGTTAGTATTTTGAAGTATTGATGTGGATATTGTCACAGCCCTGAGATGACCCCTGAGGACTGTGGGCTATAAGGTAGTTACGTTTGAGTAATAGTTTAACCCTTTTCATACCAGTTGATTGATTGCTCCCAAATCCAGTAAAAGTTGGGGGTTTTTGTTTTGATTTTTTTTGTGCTCAGTTTTATTTATATGCCATTCGACGTCAGAACGTAGCAGCAGCTGTTAAGACCTTGTTTAGATACATTCCACTGGATATGACTTTTTTAACTTCCAGAGGAAATTAAACAACTTTCGACCTAAGATATTATGACAGGAAACCCGAATGAAGCGGCTAAGAGCATTATGAACAGGAAACCCGAATTCTCTCTCGGCTCTCTCTCGCTCTTCTCTCTCTCTCTCCTCTCTCTCTCTCTCTCTCTCTCTCTCTCTCTCTCTCTCTCTCTCTCTCTCTCTCTCTCTCTCTCTGTATGTATATGTACACACACACAGATATATATATATATATATATATATATATATATATATATATATATATCAAGTAAACTTGCAATCATAAAATCAATTTCAGTAAGGTGACAGCCATGGTATGGCCCTTCAAATGTCCCTGTGCTAGGAACAACAAGAAATGAGATGAGGATTTGCTGCTGTTGATGTTTATTTTGATCTTTACATATTCATACACTTTGAATCACTTGCTTTGTTTGGCATTTTCAAGGTGCTCCTTAGTATGGTGGCACTCCAGCGGTAAGGGTTTTGTCAGCTTTGTACATACAGTCAGTCTGGAATTGTATTGTTCATGCTGGTGAAAAAAGGTTTGTGATGATAATGTATAGTACTTTGAATCGACAAAATCCCCCTCCATTACAAGGGGGGAAAGCTTTTTGTATCTGCAGGTAAATCTGATAATTACACATTTGATTCAATGTATATGCTTATACGTAATTACTTTCATCGGTCGCGAAAATGAAGAAATGGCTAGCGTCACTTGTGGCGAGCATTACTCTTTTTCTCGATGTAAGTCACAATTTTCTCATG
>JADBJO010015903.1:12500-15000 GCA_016801955.1 Conus betulinus | reverse complement strand
GAAGAGCAGTGGACCAAGGACCGAGCCTTGTGGCACACCAAAGTTATTGGGAATCAAAGTAGAATAACAATCATTTAATAAAACTAACTGTTGCCCTGTTGGAAAGGAAGGATGAAATGAGTTTTAGAGTGTCGGAAGTTAGTCGATAAATAATTAACTTTCTGAGCAAAAGTTCATGATTAATGACATCGAAAGCTTTAGCAAAATCCACGAAGAGTACTCCGGAAAAGTGTTTGTTGTTTATGTTTGAAAGCCATCGATCAACTATCTTAGTAAGAGCTGTTTGACAAGAATGATTCTCTCTAAATCCGGATTGATTAGGGTGTAGTAGATCGAATTTTTTTACATGAGAAAGAAGACACTTTTTTATGTGTTGTTCTAATGGTTTTGAAAGAACTGATAGAATAGAGATAGGTCGATAGTTAGAAGGATCAGACATATTTCCTGATTTGTACAATGGTATGACTTTAGCTTGTTTAAAAGCATCAGGAAAGCAATGCTTATCAATGCAGAGATTATAAATATATGTGAGAGCTTCTGCTATAACAGATGCTGATAGCTTAAGAATTTTCCCGTCAATTCCATCAATTCCACGAGTTGCTGTCTGTTTTAACTGTCTAAGAGAAGAGAAAACTTCGTGGACATCCATGGCACTTATATCCAAAGCTGAATGGATGTTCTTCTGGTGACAGTATTTCCGTAACTCTTGTAGATCGTTACTTTTTGATTCATCGTTTCGTATGATTTGATTTGCTATACTTGCAAAATGGGCGTTCAGTTCACTTGCAGATATGTCTTTTGTTAAGTTTAATACAAGGTCAGAATTTTTTCTTGGTTAAGCCATGTATAGCTTTCCAAATAGATTTACCGTCTTTCTTTCTATTAATTAGGTCCAAGAAATATTTCCTTTTCTCTGATCGTATTAGGGAGGTCACCTTATTTCTGTACTTTTTGAATTCTTCGCGAGAGCCATTTTCTAACAGATAATCCCTTTGATATATAGTGTCCTGTATTTCTTTTGTAAGCCAAGGTGGTTTTATCCGATGTTTAGAGAGAGAGAGAGAGAGAGAGAGAGAGAGAGAGAGAGAGAGAGAGAGAGAGAGAGAGAGAGAAAGGCAAATTTACTGTGCTCTAAACTTCAAATCCATTCACAATTCGAAATATTATGGGGAACGGACGGAAACTGAACAATCAACTAAATCAATCACACCAGTTTGTGGATACGTCAAAGTCCTCGTGACATAGGATTCATACTATGGCAATTTGGTAAATCCACAATATACTACAGCCATCGATCATTACATGCCAACTGCACAGTGAAAAGAGAAAAAGGAAAAGAAAGTCTAAGACGTGTCCAGACAAGGATTTCCTTCCTCGCCAGCATTGAAACGCATATTGTCTTCTGTATATTCGCTGACACCAGCGCGGATGTTGTCCATTGTTTTGCTTTTTTCTATTCAACAAGTCATTATTTGTTCGCATATTTCATTCCCATCCTGCTGCATCGATGTTGGCTCCTCTGTTGCATTGTTAACACTAATACCGTTGTCATGAGGTGGATTATCCTTCGTTACTGTGTCATTGTGTGTGTTGATCTGTGTATGCGGATTGTGTCACGTTGATTAGTAGTACATTACAACACACACTGTCCTAATTTTTCCCCCAGCTTTGGTTTACATCTTCCATTGAACCTATATTGTTCACCCCTGCTTCGCTGTGACTATCTGTTAAGTCGCAATGTACGTGGCATTTCTTTTTACTGACTTGGAGCATGCTCACCACCATAAGATCTGTCTCTCTGTCTTTCTGCCTGTCTGCCTGCTTGTCTGCCTGCCTGCCCGTCTGTCTGTCTGTTTCTCTGTCTCTGACGTATAACTACCAGCGAACCCTTTGGATGGACTGGTGAAATTAAGGTCCCATTGCCAAAGGGCCCGACTTAGATACTTGTTCATTGGCAGGCCAGATCAGCCCTCCTCTGCACTGTTGCCAGACCTGGGTCAGTCCAAGCTACAGTGCAGTTTGCTGGCTGAGTAGACGATGCTCTCAGACCGGACTCTTGCCTTGTCGTCAGTCCATCAAGAGATGGTCGATGGGGGCAGGAAGGAGCTTCACTGAGCCCCCCACCCCCACCTTCCTTCCCCCTCTATCTCTTGCAGGAAGGTCTACTGCCTGTCTGTCGAATTGTTCCACAGCCGAGGTCACCTTTGCGCAGTCGTCTTCCGAACAACCGGGCGGCTTGTCCTCAAGCTTGAGGGAACGCTGTTTTCTGGACAACCGAGCTGCTTGTCTGGAAGGAAGGCCTAACTTTGTCCCACATGTCTCCGATACAATGACGGATCCAGGAATGAAAGACCACGAAGCCGTTCAGTGTCGTGTGACAACAGTGTCACCGCTAGGCTTCCAGAAGCCTCTGTGGACACGAGAGAAAAAAGCCCTCTACCCGCCGCACAGATGGCGGAGGAGAAAGTCGACGAAACTTTGACGTCCACCAGCCATGTAG